>PVJN01007711.1:53137-68513 GCA_004026805.1 Lasiurus borealis
ACAGTCTCCCCCCCCCAACCTCCCCTGCCTTCCCACTGTAGTATGACAGTTTGTTCAATGCTTCTTTGCCTTTGTATCTGTTTTTTCCCCCCCTGATTCTTTTCTTTAAAAGCATCTTGCCTCTGCACACTAGAAATAAACCTATAAGAACAAAAAATGTTTGAGTCCCAATTTCAATGTCAAACAGTTCCTTACGTGTACACGTCAAGCAATGGTATCTGGAGGGTGGACAAATGGTGGCAATGCAGGTCTCACCCTCTCTGATTTGGTCCTAGTCAACCTGTAGCGACCCACAGTTGCTGGCTGCTTGCATGGCAAGGTGTCGTCAGGGTCTTTCATCTCTGGATTGTTTCTTGACTAGTTTCATAGAATATACTGATCAGATGCTTTGCCTTATATATTTGCACCATATCAAGCAATGGCAGTTTAACTCTTGAGTGGCTTATATGAGGATTCCAACCTAAACTAAACAAGTTCACCTCCTAGAGAAGATGCCAGTGTTTATTTTCAGCCCTATCTTTTCACTTCTCTGTGGTTCCTCTTTTAGGATGTGGAGAACAGCTTCTTCTTGAACGTCAATTCCCAAGTAACATCGGTGTGTCAGATCCTTGCTAAGGATCCTAAGTTGCAGCAAGGCTACAATGCTATGGGATTCTCTCAGGGAGGCCAATTTCTGTAAGTTCCTTTCTGTTATACCAATTATATGGAATTGAGTTCTTTTTTTCTTATTCAGATATATTGACTCCTCTGATTATTTTTTGGATCTTCATCTATGGAAAGGAAGCTATGCTACCTCCTCCCCCAAAAATATAGAGGAAGTTTATTTATAAAATCACAGAAGTAGAATTGAGCAGAAATGGACTCGGGGAACAAGTTACAGAGACAGAAGAAGGCCTTTTGGGGCTTAGGGGAAAGAGAGGCAAGGGAAACGCCCTGGGAAAGGAGGCGGGGAAGGCCTGGGAGTGAGTGCTCCATAGACAGAGCCAGCCCCCTGGGAACTATTCCAAAGTGTTCCCTTGTCAGAAGCTCCCCGGAACTTAACTTATTTTCCATGAAAGAATAAAAACTTGTATTTGGTCATATCAGAGGAAAATCCCGAAACTCTGTGGCCTTAGAGAACCACAGAGATTTAAGCGTCTTAATCTGAGGAATTGATTGTTGGTGATTCATTTCCATCTGACAGTCAGAGGTGATAATCCTTTTTTCCCCCTCAGGAGGGCAGTGGCTCAGAGATGTCCCTCACCTCCCATGATCAATCTGATCTCAATTGGGGGACAACATCAAGGTAACTCTGGCTCTGTGCCTCTTTTTTTTCTGTTTTAACCTACATGACCATTTGATTAAAAAAAAAAAAAATTCTAGCAGCTCTGTTTATACAGGAAGTCAGCCAGCCATCCTTGCAAAATTCTGTGTGTTCCTCCCCTCCCTCCCGCCACCCCCCCCAGCTTCTAACAAACTAATGAGCATTCTTGAAGAAATAGAAAGATACTTAGGGTTCCATAGGCCTGGAACACAAATTAATGATTAGGTTGTCATCTACTTCTCTCCAATTTAATTGACATGATTTCCTGGAGGTGAGATGTTTGCAGCCACATAGCAGGTGCTGGTTGAGGAATTAGGAAAGTCTAACAGCCTTTCCTGTTTTCTGGCATTGATGATGTCTGTTGAATTTAGGCTTAAGTAGAGAATAATGTGTAAATTTTTTTTTTCTATAAAATTAACAGTAGCTATTAGATCCTTGGAAAACAACAGGTTTCCTATGTAGACAGAATTATAGATTCTTGAGGAAGGATGTATCTTTGGAATAAAACATTCTCTCTGTTCTGATGGGTAAAGCTATCAGGTGGGATAATGTAGGGGTGGAAGGATTCTCCTCATAATCAGGAAACTGGATTCACTCAATTAACTATTACTGATGGGCAAGTAATTTGGTATCCTAAGTCTCTTTCGCAGGTGAGGGAAACTAAAATGAGGCTCTGCTCTTGGAGTTTTTTAGAGGATGAAGTAAAATAATAGGAAATATATTCTAAAAGTGCAAATTGGTAAAAACAGCTTTATCATTTTATTCATTCAGCAAATATTTATGGAAAACCTAGAAACAAGACAAGGTCCCTTCGTTCATGAAACTTCCATTTTTGGGGGGTGCGGGGGAGGTAGACATGAAACAAAATAAATACAGACAGTGGTAACCATGATAAAGAGAAAAATGAAAGGGTTAATATTTTTGTGGTTGTATTGGTTAAAGATGTAGGCTCTGGAGCCCAAACTGCTGTGTTCATCTGGCCATATCACTTATTATCTAACCTTGAACCTCTCTGTTTAAAAGTTTCATATCCGTAATATGGGACTGGCAATGATTTCTATTCCATAGGGTGGTTCTGAGGATTAAATGAATTATTGTCAATATGTGCTCAGAACTATGTCCGGTACCCCCAAAAACATTATTGAGGATAATGGGGATGAAAGTAACTGGGAGAGGGGAAGAAATTAGGGTTGCACACTACTTGAGTTAGGACAGGTAGATATGACTTCTCTAAGCTAGTACCTGTGAGATGCAAATGAATCCAGCCACTGAAGCAGCAAGAGAAGTACAGATATCCCTTGTTTAATTGCACTTTGCTTTATTGAGTTTTGCAAATACTACATTTCCATCAGTATCTGGGGAAGATCCTCCACCGGCAAACTGATTACAACTTGCTGAGGTTTCAGGTGATTATTAGCATTTTTTAGCAATAAAATGTATTTTTAATTAAGGTATGTACTTTATATTTTTAGACCTAAAGGCTGTTGCACACTTAATAGACTACAATGTAGTGAAAACAACTTTTACATGCATTGGGAAACCAAAGAATTGGAGTGACTCATTGCAGTATCTGCTTTATTGTGGCAATCTGGAATTGAACTGCAGTATCTCTGATGTGTGCCTGTATATCCTCAGGTGCAGAGGTTCTTAGGCAGAAAAGAGTGTGAGGGGACCAAGAGGAAGCTGGTGATAGTGTTAATCCTCAATACATGAATTTCTAGAAGAATACTTAAGTGAAATCAGGGTCAAGCTCTGCCTTATTTGTTTCTCACAGTGCCTTGGTCATAGTAGGTGTTCAATACATAACTATTGAAGGAATGGATATTTGTCTCTTACTACTCTAGGTGTTTTTGGACTTCCTCGGTGCCCAGGAGAGAGCTCTCACATCTGTGACTTAATCAGAAAAACACTGAACGCTGGGGCTTACAATAAAGCTGTTCAAGAACGGTATGTATGGTTAGCTGACAAGGACATAGAACCAGCACTTCATGAAAATATCATGCTGACTTTCATGCTAACTGCGATTTCAGGCATAGTGGCTAGTGATATTCCAATGCTATTTTTTCCCCATAAATACCTCTCAATGTTTTTGTAAACTTAAAACTGCTTTAATAATAATTTAAAAAAGAAGCAGGACATTTTTATATATAAAAAGAATGTAATTACAACAGAATAAATGTCCATCTTAAAACAAACAAAAAGCCTTTAGAAATTATTATTAATTATTATTATATTGGAGGACAGATTCCTTATGTTGTCAGCAGCACATGGTTAGTCTCTTACATCAATGTCCCCAATACTCAGTGTGTTTGGGCATTATTTTTCTCTTTGTATGTGTGCGTGTATGTGTTTTAGTATTTAAAGCATACAGAGTCACTTTTGGAAAATGTTCTTGTTTAGTTGTTCTAAATTAAAATCATTAGAACCCCTGGGAAATTCATTAAAAATGAATTCTAGGGTTCCATTCCTAGAAATTCAGATTCAGTACACCTAGAGTATTCTAGGTGATAACTGGGATCAATTAGTTTGGCTATGGTATATATCCTATAGGTTTTCCAAGTGGATCATTCTTGTCTAATAACAACTCTTCAATACAACACTTCCTTGAAGCCATTTTTCAAAGTATAGCCTTGTGTGACTCACAGAGAAACAACCGGAAGCTAGCTCTTTTCCTTTTCTTGCAGTGGCTATATGCATAGCTACAAAGCTATCATGGGTCAACAGTGCCACCTGATGGTCGGCGAAGGAAACTAAGATACTTGATATTTCCATCTTCCCTCAAGCAGCTCAAACCACTCCTAAGCTTTACTCCCTTCCTTTACATGGTTTGACTAGCCATAGCTTGGTTATTAATGTCCTACATAGTCTTTGTGCTCATGGAGATATATATATATATATATATATGTATATATATATATATATATAGCCTCTTTATACTTTTATTGTTCTTAATTTACTCTTTATTCTTCTCATTCTAACTCAGATGGCTAAGAAAAGCACATCTTTTTCTTTATATTTATTTTGAGAACCAAACACAACCTTTGGCAATCAGAATTATTAGTGACTATAAATGAGCAGTTAGTAGGGGGACAATGACACCTAAATATGATTAAAAGTAGGAAGAAAAAAAGTGAAAAGTGGTTGAAAGAGAGAGAGAGAAGCATCTTATCAGTTGCCTCCCATTTATGCCCTGACTGGGGTTCAAACCTGAAACCTTTTGGTGTATGGAACAACACTCCAACCAACCGCAGCTTCCACACGAGAGAGGATGGTTTTGATTTAGGCAGAGACCCCAGAAGATGTCTTCTACTCTGCAAAGCAAATTTCATATCCTAATATCCTGAATAAGCAGTGAGGAAGTGTTTTTTTTTTTTTTTTACCCTCACCAGGGGATATGTTTATTGATTTTAGAGACTGAGGAAGGGAGAAAGAGAAACATTTATGTGAAAGAGAAACATTGATTGGTTACCTCCAATGCATCCCCAGACCCACAACCTTTTGGTTTATGGACAACTGCTCCAACCCAGCCACACGGCTAGGGCGGTGAGGAAGTGGCATGCTAGGACAATGAGTAATGGTGAGTGTGACAGCTCTCTATCACCTTCTGACTGAAATCTGCCTTGTAGTTCCCCTCTGAGATACCAGCAGCTCTTCCTGATTTTTCCTTCCTCTTTTTCTCCCTGCCACCCCCCACCCTTGGCTCTTGTCTTTTGTGCCAGCTCTGCTCTCCCAGCTGGCCCTCTCTTTGGTCCCTGGCTCCCAGCCTGCATGTTCCTTGCTTTGCAGGGCCTACGCTTCCAGCCCCATGGCTCAAGGAGTGCTTTTCTTCAGTTGTCCCACTTTGCCCATATCTTTGCCCTTTCCAGGAAATACTGAAGCAACCACTCAAGCTGCCTCAGATACTTTACAATTGTTCATAAAAGTATAGAGTGTCCTGGACTGTTTGGCTCAGTGGATACAGCATCAGCCTGCAGACTGGGAGACAACCAATTGATGTGTCTCTCTCAGATTGATGTTTCTCTCTCTGTGTCTCTCCTTTTCTCTTCCACTCTCGCTAATAAAATCAATAGGAAAAATATCCTTGGGTGAGGATTAGGAAAAAAATAAAAGTACAGAGAGCCCTGTCGTCCAAAGGTTGCTGGTTTGATTCCCAGTCAGGACACATACCCAGGCTTTGGTCCTATCCCAGGTAAAGGTGCCTGCGAGAGGCAACCGATCAATCTTTTTTTTCTCATATTGATGCTTCTCCCTTTTCCTTCCTCTCTCTCCAAGAAAAACCCCCAAAAGAAATATGCTAAAAAAAAAAAAAAGAACAGAAAGTAATGCAACAAGCTTCTGTGTACTAAAATAAGTATTTTGTCATATTTGTCTCAGATATTTTTAAGAACAGAAACATTTCAGGTAAATTTGAATTTTTTAAATCTCTCCCAGATCCCATTCTTTGTCTTCCCTCCATAGTGACAGTCACTGTCAAATCAGAATATAGCCTGTTAAAAGTGTGTATCATATATATACATATTCATAATCAGTCAATAAATAGTGTCATATTGTATATTTAAAGTTATATATAATGGATATCTTATTGTGCATTTTATTCTACAAATGATTTTTGGACTCAATATTACGTTTTTGAGATCTAAACATGTTATTACATACACATAAAGCTGATTTGCTGCATGACATTTTATTGTATGACTTCACAGTTTATTCCATATTGTACTCATTCCTTTTTTAAAAATATATATATTTTATTGATTTTTTACAGAGAAGAAGGGAGAGAGATAGAAAGTCAGAAACATCGATGAGAGAGAGACATCGATCAGCCGCCTCCTGCACGCCCCACAGTGGAGATGTGCCTGCAAGCAAGGTACATACCCCCAGCCGGAATCGAACCTGGGACCTTTCAGTCCGCAAGCCGATGCTCTATCCACTGAGCCAAACCGATCTCGGCCATATTGTACTCATTTCTAGTTCTCATAACAAACAACTTTCAGAGAACATCATTGTATTGAAAAGCCCAATCTTCCCCTCCTGTGTTCTGGTTCTATTACATACTAACACTTTGACCTTGAGCAAGCTACTTAATCACTCAGTGTATGGTTGCCTCATTTGTAAACATGCGTATAATAATAGTACTTACTCTGTGGAATTCTTGTAAGAATTGAATAGTTAAATATATAAAATGCTTATAAGAGGCCTGGTATATGGTAAGCGCTATGTGTTACTATTATCATCTCTAAGCTACATGGCTAGAGCCTCAGAAGGTAGAGGCTTATGTCACCAAGAGTGGCCCGTGGTTGGGAAGTTCTGGCCTGGAAGCTGTTATTCCCTGCCCCTTCGTGTGCTGCACTGGAGAGTGTGGACTCAGAAGATTTAGGCTCATGTCTTACTCTTTCTAGTGCCGGCTGGGTGGCTTTGGGAGAGCTACTTAAGCTCTCCGAATCCGGCCCTTCAGTGTTAAAAAGGAGGTTAATAGTACAAACCCATTTTTCTTCTCTGTCCACCTCCTGAGGAGCCTCCGTCTCCTTCACCTCCCCACCTTCTGCAGCACTTGTAGCTTCTGCTCATCCTCACGTCCTTCCCTTGGCTCACTTGTAAACATGAGTATAATAATAGTACTTACTCTATGGGATTCCTGTAAGGATTGAATAGTGTGCACCAGGCTTTTTACAAAACAAAATGTCCTTTTCTTCGTGTGTCCCTTCTTAGCTATTTCCTTTCACACAAAAAAGGTGAGCATCCTGTGATTGCTGCCTTTATGCTCTCTTTTATCCTTAGCCATTAGGCCTCCCCACTGCCGTTCTGAGTCACCAGAACCCAGCCTGGCAAGATCTAGGGTCTTTGTATTCTTTCACCTACATTTTCTGAAGGAACTTGAGTGTCCACTTGTGTGAGAAGTGTGAGGGCTCAGTGCTCAACATTTCTCAGCATTTGACACTTGACCACCTACTCTCAAAGCTTTGTCTTCCCTTGTTCTTCTAACTGTATTCTTGTCACATCTCTGAACCCTAACCCTCCTTTACTGCCAAGCCTACTTCGCTCATAACTTTCTAACATCCTTACATCATTCTCTTTCATTTGGCAAACCCTTACTACTGAGCATCTGCCAGACGGTCACTGCTGAAGAGCTTACAGTCTTGTAGGGGAGAGGCAGGGCTAATACTCTCACACAATAAGCAATAACAATGCCAAAAAAAAATGATAAGACCACCACCACTCTTACCAGTATTTTATAAATGTTCAGAATTCATCACCTTTTTCAAAATTGGATAAAGTAAACATTTAAAAGCTTTCAAATTCATTTATAAGCAGATAGAGGCCTGGTGCACGAAATTTGTGCATGGGGGTTGTCCCTCAGTCCAGCCTGCACCCTCTTGCAATCTGGCACCCCCATGAGGGATGTTCGACTGCCAGTTGGACATCCCTTTCACAGTCTGCGACTGCTGGCTCCTAACCGCTAGCCTGAGCACCTCTAACTGCTCGCCTGACTGCCTGATCACCTCTAACTGCCTCTACCTAGGCCTCCACCGCTGCAGCTTTGTCCAGAAGGATGTCCGGAATGACGTCCAGAAGGTGGTTCGGCTGTCCAGTCTAATTAGCATATTATGCTTTTATTATTGTAGATTATATGTGTCACTCTGACCACCGACAGTCTGCTGCCTTCTTTAACCTCAACCCAATCTCCTAGGCATCAGAAGCTTCCATTGTCTCTGATGTAGATGGTCCAGTGGGCTTTAGTGCCACTCTGCTCTGCTGAGTGGCACTTTCAGGATCACCACCTCTGGGCAGCTCTTTCATTCTGGTTGGGGGCTGGCTCCTTTTGTAGAAATTTTGATTTCTTTTCTTGCTAAACTGGGATAGAAAGTCCCACTCATGTTCTAATTCCTCCCTTTCCCCAGAGAATATCTATCATTAGGTCCATGCTCAGCCTTTTTCTCCAGCCAGACTACTGCTGTGTAGATGCAGGTGCTAGGTGGGAACTAGCTGCTGGGAGAACTTATGGTAGAGGTGTCAGTTTTGGAAGGGGAGGGCTGGGAGGGAACGGAAGGGGAAGTGGAGAGAGACTGAGACAAAGTAAAAAAAGTAAAGAGAGCTGATCTGTGTCTGAAATAATATAACCATCAAATACCTGCCTTTGTCCTTAAAAATTGCATGACATACCAGAGTCCTGAAAACTAGTATCACTCAATAGTATGATAAATTCTTTGTGATTGAAAGGTTAGACCTTCATCCCAGTATCAGTATGGCATGATAGAGGAAGAGGAGATAACTGGGTAAAGAGGAGGCAGAGGTTGGGGATTTGAGTTGAATCTTGTAGGATGAGTAGAAAGCAAAGGAGAGTGAAAGATTTGGGGTTGTGGGAGGGGACAGCATGTGTCTTCATGACTTGGTAGGATGATTGTGATGAAGCTCAGTGGTACAGGAGAACCATATTGATAGGTCGTTTTCCTAAGTTTTAGGATACTTTGATTTTGTTAATCATCTTGATGTTTTTCCACTGATATTTAAGAGAGTGGAAAGGAGAGAGAGAGACAGAGAAACACTGATGCGAAACACATTGATTGGTGGCCTTCTGTCCATGCCATAACCAGAGCGGGGGATCAAACCTATAATCGAGGTTTGTGCCCTTGACTGGAATTGAACCTGGGACCCTTCAGTCGGAGGGCCGATGCTCTATTGACTGAGCCTAACAGGCCAGGCTAAGATGTTCTTTACTGTATTAAATAGCACATCCTTGAACTTTGATAGGTGGAAGTTTTGTCTTTATTAGAGGGCAAGGCCTGGGACTTGAGGGCTCTGGTCTCTGATTTTTGAAATCTCCTGACCTATGCAGAGGGGCATGCTGACATGTGCAGCTTGGTCATCTTGATTTTTCCCCCCTGCAGGCTGGTGCAAGCAGAATACTGGCATGACCCTATAAAGGAGGACATGTACCGCAACCACAGCATCTTCTTGGCAGATATTAATCAGGAAAGAGTAAGTACCCAAGCCAGGCTGCTGTTATGTATTCATTTTTCTATTTGGGACATTTATAAAAAGATCAGCTGTGACTGTTTACCCCAAGTATCCCTGACAACCCAGGGAACAGTTCTGTTTCTAGGAAGGAAGCCAGTGATTTGGAGATTCAGCCCCTTTTAGGGAGCCTAAAATCCATTTGGCTCTCTTCCCTTATGTCCTTTCCCTTTCCTAGCGTTGAAGCATGGTCAGTGGGTTGCTGGCTGGCTTACATGGAACTTCACAGCTGCTGGTTTACTGTGGGGAGTCTTCCTGGTGGGTCCCTTTTGGGTCAAATTTTCACAGAAAAGAGATTTACTTAGAAGAGATACTGCAAAGGGGACTGTGTGTGCCAAACACAAGCGTGATTTGGAAGATTCTGGTAAACTAGACGGCTTAATTTATATTGTGTTTAGAGGTTTTTTATAATTTCATATTATTTTAAATGTTTCTTATTGATTTTAGAGAGAAGGAAAAGAGAAAAAAACATTGATTGGTTGCCTCCTATACCCTCCCCAACCCTGGGGACCGAGTCCCTGCAACCTAGGCTTGTGCCCTGATTGGGAATCAAAACAGTGACCTTTCAGTGCATAGGATGATGCTCAACCAACTGATCCCCACCAGCCAAGGGGGAAAACAGTAGTTGTAGCAAAACCACTCAGAAGTTGCAGCTTATTTTGCCTTGGCTTTCTCTGGCTAGATGTCTTTAACCTATATGACGGGTACCTGTGGAGTACAGTAACAGATTCATGATGGCACGCTGGTTGCTGGGGGCATGCCAATCAGATAGGATGCTAAGAAAAAGGCTGTACAAGCTATATTCTGGACAGGAAACTGAAAAAGCAGCCTTTTCATAGGAAAGAAACATGGTGGTCCAGGGTCAGGGAGACCAGAGCACTGAAAGGCTTTAATTCCCCTGCTGGAACCTGATGACGACTCTGAGATTCTGCTGGCCTTTCCCTCCAGGGTGTCAATGAATCCTACAAGAAGAACTTGATGGCGCTGAAGAAGTTTGTGATGGTGAAATTCCTCAATGATTCCATTGTGGACCCTGTGGATTCTGAGGTGAGACTGCTTGGGCAGGCCACAAGACAGACCATAGTAGTAAATGACTTTTTGGGGAAAAACCTTAGTCCCATCCACTTACCTTTGTGTAGAGCAGGGGTTCTTCACCTGAGGTCTATAAATGGGACCAGCCAGAACTGTGTGCAAAATGGTAACATTGAATTCTCTGAGGGATATAATTTTGATTAGGTTTTCAGAGAGACCTGTGACCCAGTTCAGAACCACAGTCTGTAAGTCTGTATGTCCCTAAGGTTGACATTAAGGTTTGCCTTGACCTGCCTTTAACCTGTTTCTCCAACCTAATCTCCCTACACTATCCATTTTAGATTCTCTAATCACATTGTACTACTTGATATACCCCAACCTTGGCTGCGCTTTTTCTCTTGCGTGCCTTTATTCAAGCTTTTCAGTCTCTCAGAATGCCCTTTCCTGGGCTTCTCTACTGACAAGCTCCTATTTACCTTGCAAGGCCAAACTCAGATCACTTTCTCCACTTAGGATGCTATCCTGTTTCAAGTAGAATCAGCCTGTATTACAGCACTCATCACATCGGACCAGGAACTAGCAAACCATGACTTGCAGGCCAAATCCAGCCTGCCACCTGCTTTTGTATGGCTCATGAACTAAGAATAGTTTCTACATTTTTAAGTGGTTGAAAAAGTAAAAAATATTTGATGAAGTGAGAATTCAGATTTCAGTGTCCGTAAGTTAAAATTACATTGGAACACAGCCATACTCGAGATTTAAAAATATTGTCTGTGGCTACTTTTGCATTACAATGGCAGCATTGAGTTGTTACAACTATGTGGCTCTTAAAGCCAAAAGTTTTTGTATGTGATCTTTATAGAAAAATATGCTAAACCATTCGTTGTTTCTGTGCCTCATGAGATTAGAGATTTTTGAAAAACAGTGACCATATTTATTCATTTTTGAGTGTCTATTTCAGCACAAGGATTTTCAGGGGGTAGTTGCTCAATGATTATCGGAAGCAGAAATTTTGGGAAATTGGAAAGCTCTTTGGAAAAGATTAACTCATCTCTCAAAATCTATCCTTAAAAAAATGACTCAAGACATTCTATTTTTCCTCCTTACACATTCATGACATCATTTGTTAGTTAGGCTTAGCTACCAGCCAGTCTTAGGTTAGTTTGGCAGTATATATGCCATGTTTGTGATTTCTTCCTCCTTTCCTGCAGTGGTTTGGATTTTATAGAAGTGGCCAAGACAAGGAAACCATTCCCTTACAGAAGACCACTCTGTACACACAGGTAACTGGGCGGGGACAGGTACTGTCCTTTTCAGCTCCCGGCTCCTGAAGTTGCCAGGTTCTTGGGTGATAGACCCTGTCCTGTACACCCCAAAGCAGTAAGTGGTTGTGAGGCGTCTGATCTGCTTCGGTGGGCTGGGTAGGCTGCTCACTGTTGCACTAGTCTGTTAGGTGCTGTTCTATATAATCTACATCCTGAAGGTGAAAGGACCTATACCTCATGGTTTTTTAGCATGTCCAAGGGACACTTTCTAGCTCCTTTTTTAAAAAGTATATATTTTATTGATTTTTTTACAGAGAAGAAGGGAGGGGGATAGTTAGAAACATTAATGAGAAACATGGAACAGCTGCCTCCTGCACACCCCCCCCACTGAGGATGTGCTCACAACCAAGGTAGTGAACCTGGGACACTTGAACCCGCAGACTGATGCTCTCTCCACTGAGCCAAACGGGTCAGGGCCTAGCTCCTTTCTGGTATAAACGTTAGAACTGGCTTCTTTTTTGTATATTGCAGATACACTCCCCAAAATGCACAAGTGCTCTGTCTGAGCTAATTACCTTCTACTCAAATTTCTTTAAATTTCAGAAGTCTAGTCTCCTCTCTTACATTTGGTACCCCACTTGGAAGAGAAGGTCTGTTAAGTTTTAGAAATTACAACTTAAGAGCCTCCTTACTGTGAAATTCAAACTGATGGTAACCACAGAAGCAACGTTCTGATACTGTCATAACTGCTTCTCCTCTTCCCACCATATTTGTTCTGTGGCACATGGGCAATGTTTTCAACTGCAAAATATGAAAAGTGTCCCAGATTTGTTACCTATGGGTTGGATGTTTTAAGTTATCGAGCTAATGTTCTCCTGTCTTTGGTTCAGTTCCACTTAACTGACATTTTGAGGCAGTTTTATCCTCCAAAAGGTTTGGAAAACTTCAGAAAGCAAAATATAAAACTATAGAATAATCTCAACTGCATAGAATTTTAATGCTTACGGGGAAAAATAGGAGGTATCCATTTTGGCAATACACCTAAATTGTGATACTTAGGGAAAATTGCATTTTGAGAATACATCTCAATAACATTTTTTATTTATTTCAGAGAAGGGAGGGGTAGATAGAAACATCAATGATGAGACAGAATAACTGCTCAGCTGCTTCCTGCACACCCCCTACTGGGGATCGAGCCTGCAACCCAGGCATGTGCCCTTGCCTGGAATGGAACTCGGGACCCTTCAGTCTGCAGGCCAACACACTATCTACTGAGCCAAACCGGCCAGGGCTCAGCTAACATATTCTTTTATTCAAAAACTTTTCAGTAAGCCTTTTGATTAATTATGGCATTTCTCTCTGCAGGACCGCTTGGGGCTAAGAGAAATGGACAATGCAGGACAACTAGTATTCTTGGCTGTAGAAGGGGACCATCTTCAACTGTCGGAAGAATGGTTTTATGCCCACATCATACCCTTCCTTGAATGAAACCTTTGCAATGTGCACCAGAGCTCAGGGAGCCTCCAGCACTTCCAACCTAGTGAAGACTGTTCTCTTCATGCCAAAGGCAGAGCACAGATCCAGCTTACAACTAATCCTTTTCTCTAGTCATCATCTAACATGACCTACTTGGAAAGATCTAAGATCCAAATCTTATCCTTTGCCTCATCCTATCAGCATATGGTGTTGAATGCAAGTTTAATTAGTTAATAACCACGGAGATTATTTTACAACCATTTGGTGTAGTCAAGCTAAGCTGTCTCAGGAAATGTCTGCTGCAAGTCAGTGCCAGGACTGTGCTCAGGCTCAGAAGAGATTGAACTAAAACAATGACATAGATTCTAAGGGCAAACACCTTTCTCACGTACATCTAGCCACATTTCAAGCCAAGAGAAGGCAATACCTAGGCCTGAGTTATTCACAGACATGCTTTCTCAGTTTTGCTGGTGGGGATTTAACTAGTGCTTGCAAGAGTATTGCTTGAATGTTGCTAAATAACCGAAGGCTACCCTCCTCTCTCTATGTTCTCTTCTGTAGTGTGTTTAGCAGTTATTAGACAAATTGCACTAGCCCACCATCTAGCTTCAGTAGCACTCTTGGTCTCCTCAGATTATGATAAATTAGTTGCTGTAATAAAAGGAGGGAAGTACCCAACTGGATTGTTTAAGGGAGGAAGTGTGACTATTGCTTAACTTAGAAAGGGAGGTGAAAAATGTAGAAATGGAAATGAAAACTGAGAAGGTGGTTCTTTCCATTCCATCCTTAATGTCATCTCTTAATATGACTAGTGGTCTAGATTAAGTCACTCTGTTACTGGTATTAACGGAGAATGGGAGGAAAACATGGAGATCAGGCTAATTTCCATGATAAAAAATCATATTTTCTAGTACACTCCAAACCTGTTTCAGATGTATTCTGTGGAGAGAAAAAAAAGATTCTTTCCTCGGAAAGCTTGGGGAATATTGCACATCCCTTTTCTCCTTGGAGATCAACCCATATTAAGGACTCTGAGAACTCCTGTATGGTAAAGAAAACTAACCTTACTTATTCTATCATTCCCCACACTATTTGAGCAATTTTAACACGTTAGCCCCAACTTCCCTGCTAGTGAAAACCTATCAAAAGACATATGCACAATGTCAGTTTGGGGAAATGATTAGATATACATGAGGAAAGTATCTCGTTAGTGCTGTGAAGTTTACTCTGTGATTTTTCCTACACTTAAGCCTCATTTTTCAATTAAAAGATGAGGCTTAAGGGCAAAACGTGGGGGGATGTGAAATGTATGAGGTTGTCTAAAATAAAGAGTAGCTTCTTAACCTTCATGCCATGTTTTCAATATTCTTACAACTCTGTACAATAAATACCACAGGTAAATACTAAGCAAGTCTGGTATTAATTTTATTCTATTTTCTGTATAACTTTAAGTAAAGGTTTATTTCTGCAGGCCTCAGGAAATGGGTAGAAGTCACAGGACAATATCTCTTCCCACCAAAAAAAGTTGCATATTTTGGTATGTGTTTGTCCTAAGGGGAAAAACTGAACTTTTTATTAGCAATGCTGTGCAACATTTTTACATAAAACCGAAAACCAGCCTACAGTGGAAGTTGTAGTCCTTTGTTCAGGTGCCTGGACAGAAGCCAGAAGCTGTTGAGCATGACAGGGCAATGGAGACAGGGAGATGGATGACAGGCACCTAGCATGGGAGGAAAGAATGCCAGATTCTTTAGAATGGTGTGTTTTTTCTTTTTTTCTTCTCTCTCTCTCTTTTTATGTCACCTCTAGGAAGGTGCTGGGCAGGGATCCCAGAGAAAGAAAGGATCCAAGACTAAATTGGCTTGGGTGCAGGCACTGCCACAGCAGTTGGTACAGGAGAATCTATTGTCTCAGGTTCAGGTGGAGCCAGGATGGAATGCAGAATAAAAGGAATACTTAGAGGAAACAATTTTGCTTGGAATGCTAGATGGCCAAGCTTCAGCCTTTGGTCCAATGCAACACTTGTCTCACTTGTCAACATTGAAAAATTAGTCTGTTAGAAGAACCAGCTGGAATCACACCAGCTTCTGCTACCTCATGCTCATTGTTAGAAAAAGATTAACTTGTGTGAACTTTCTGAGCTGTTAATTCCTGGGGACTGCTTTGTTCTTCCCAAAAGACTACTGGTGGAATAATCCCCAAAGGCTGAAAGCTGAAACATGCCAGTCCTGGTCTGCAGTTCCTTAAGAACAGACTGGTGGTGTGGTTGAGCTGACAGGAAAAGGCT
>PVJN01007712.1:0-68406 GCA_004026805.1 Lasiurus borealis
AGGGACTTGAATGAGGGGTTGTTTGGAAAAGATAAATGAAAACTAATTCTAAGAATAAACAAATAGAAGAATAAGCAAAAATTGTACAATGCAAAAGTAGAAGAAGGAAACAAAGAAGTAAATTTCACCATTGATAAAAATGATGGAATTGGAAAAGAAAATCAGGACAGAGATACAGGCAGGACTGATTACTGTTGGATTGTGATTGTGGAAGGAGGTTGATTGCTTGGCAAACAGATATCCTCAAAAAAAAAAATCTGTTGAATGAATAATACTGGGAAGCTAAAGGGCTTAGAGACTCAAAAGAATCGGGAATATGGTTGAAGCACTATATGAAAAATTATTTAAAGCAGAATTTAGAACTATCAGTCTGGAGAGACTATGCGGTTAGGGAAGAACTGGAGAATCCTCAAGGAGCACTACAAGTAAATTAATAATAATGTACTTACTTTTTGGAGGGCTAGATGTTCTGAGGAAAGCATGGTTTCTAGAGGTAAGTGATTCCGAAGATCTTCTGCTATGCTTTTCAATATACTGTCATTATTATTGTGAGTGAACTCATCAAAATCTCCTGGAACAAAAAAGGGGGAAAAATAGCATTTATGGTTGTAGTCAGGTAGCTGGAGAAATCAGTGAAAAGTTACAAAGCAGGCCAATAGCAACACAAGGAAATAACCGAGGTTTTGTGCCTCTAAATAAAGGTTCTGCTCTTTTCCACTATACCATTCTGTGTCCCTACATACAAAGGTTCTTTCTCTGCATAATTTCCCTTTGAGTAACAGTATTTATAAAGATTTATATAGTCTCTAAAGCAGTGGTTCTCAACTTTCCTAATGCCGCGACCCTTTTATACAGTTCCTCATGTTGTGGTGACCCCCAACCATAAAATTATTTTCATTGCTATTTCATAACTGTACAATGAAAATAATTTTATGGTTGGGGGTCACCACAACATGAGGAACTGTATAAAAGGGTCACGGCATTAGGAAGGTTGAGAACCACTGCAAGTGATGTGGGAAGGAAAGTCTTTTAGCTCTTTTTTCTTTCCTCACCTATCCTATAAAATAAAAGGGTAATATGCAAATTGACCCAATTGCAGAACAACCATTCGCTTTGTCGCACACTGACCACCAGAGGTCAGACACTCAACATAGGTTCTGCCCCCGCGTGGTCAGGGCGCTTCAACAGGGGGAACGCTGCTCAGCCACAAGCCAGGCTGTCGGCTGGCGAGCACAATTGCAGTGGCAGTGCTAAGGATGTCCACTGACGGCTTAGGCCTGCTCCCTTTGAGGAGCTCCTGGACTGCAAGCTGGACTGAGGGACCCTCCCACCCCACCCACTGAGTGCACAAATGTAGTGCACCAGGCCTCTAGTATACTATAATGTAAGCTGGTGTAGGATTATATAAGTAAGGTCTAGGTTTCACTTCCTGGTCAGGGCACATACCTCGGTTGGGGATTTGATCCCCTGTCAGGGCAACCGATCAATGTTTCTTACATCATTGTATGTATGTTTGTTATTTCTTTCTTTCCTTCTTTCCCTTCTTCATTCCTTCTCTTTCCCTATTTCTCTCACTCTCTCTCTTTCTCTCTCTCTTTATATCTTTCTTTTCTTTCTCTCTGTTTTTTTCTATGTATTATTAGGCAGAGCTGCTACATCTCCCAATCTTGAAAGAGAGATCTTATGTGTAGGTGTCTTGTAGGACCTAGTAATACAGTCTCCCTGGTCACCTGAGCTGTATATTCAAGTAACATCCAACCGTGAAAGGCGGCAGGGCTTTTGGCTGCTAGGGAGACCAGCCAGTTAGAAATAAAAGCCTCAGTTGTGTTTTGTTAATTTCTTTGTTTTATTTGTTTGTTTTTGAACCCAGAGCACAGGATTTTCATTTTCAGCTACTTACTTGAGGCTTTGGTGGAGAGAGGCGTGGACTTACGGTTCAAGGCACCTACGGAAGAGGCTGGGGTGGGAAGCATTGGGGGAAATGTGGAAAAGTGGCAGCTGTGAGACCTGCATTCAGTAATACTCTCCCAAACCCGAAAGGGCCATTTTTCCTGAGTGGCTCCTCCCAGAAGCCAGAGCTCAGGAAAAGGAAAAAGCTCCATCTTAGGTAACACAGCTCCTGTTCCATCCTCAGGAGCCCTTCCTATCACACCCTGCACCTTAACCTTTACAGAGGAGGCAACAGCAGAGGCCAAGCCTACAGGTTTGAACAGTCTTAGTGACTGGATTAGGGATGGGGCCATCCACCCCACTATCCTGGGAACCTGACTGGTACTTCTCCCACAGGGAGGAACTGAAAGAAGCTACTGGTATCCAGCTGATACCACTGGACTACACATAAGGATCTCTGCCAAGGCGGGGGCAGGGAAATATTCTGGGACACTCTCAAAGGAGTACTCTGGGATAGGGAAACACACCCAACTCTTTCCGCACCTCCCCATCACAGGAGACCCAGGAGTCTATACTCTCAATTCTAATTTAAGCACTTTCAGAAACAGATTTTTGCTGGCAGGCAAAGGTGGGCAGAAGTGGGAACCTGGAGAAGTTTGCTGACCCATCTCTGGGCCCTGTGCTGCTAACAAACAGGCCTCACAGTGCAGAGACAGACACAGCCAAGTCTTATGGAGACAGTCATAAACTGTGGGTTATACAAAGCTACAAAAAGGTTGCGAAAGCCAAAGGAGGACAGTTTCTGACAGTGTTTAGCACCTAAGTTCCTCGCTGGAAGCCCAGAAAGGGTAGGCAACACAGTCAAATGCAGTCATCAGAAGAGCAAGATCCAAAAGGAGTTCCCAGGAGGCACTAAATCCTGTTTAGATGAACACCACTTCACTTTTTTCCCCTTTGTCTTCTTTATTTTCCTGCTTTATTGATTTGATATTATATTAGTCTCTATTTTTCTTTTACATATCTAATTTTTCTCTTCCCTGTTTTTTACTCTATTTTTTCTACTTTCTCATCTTTTTCTTTTTGTATTTTTAGTCTATCTGCTTTCTCTATATCCCTTTTGAATTTTTTCTTCCTCTTTTCTGTTTTCTTCCTTTTACTAGTATATTGTTTTCCTTTCTCTATCCTTTAATCTTATTTTCTTTATTTCATCTCTGTCCTTGCACATTCCAATTTCTCCTTTTGTTTATCTTTGTATTTCTTTTCTTTTATCATCTTTGCTCTCTTTTCTCTTTCCTAATTTTCTCTTCTTTTGTGGTTGCTTTTGTTATAGTTTTAGAGTTCTTGTGTATGTTTTTGTTTGTTTTGTTCTATTCTGTAAGCACTTGCACAACAGCTGGCACAAGGTCATCAGGCATGAGCCATTAAGTCAGCCAGCCTGACCGAAGATTCTATCCACAAATGGGACCACAACCTTCAAGACCCAAAACTCTCACACAGAAGACATTTTTAGAGCACCCACCTCAGGATGAGGAGGCTAAAAGGCTAATTCCAATGTAACCCTGATATTTGGGGGGTGGCAGGGAGGGAGGGAACCTAGCAATATGAATCCATGCAGCAAGCCCAGTGTATATTCTTTATAACCTATAATTAAGAAACTGGTCTTACAGAACCTGTTACAGAGGCCATAAAACTGTGAACAGTGCACTATACCAGAGGGAGGGTTATTAATGCTGGCGCCAGGCCAGACCATCAGATATGACCTGGAGACCCCCAACACCTGGGACCTGCTTGCAAATCCCGCAAAAAGGACCGGAAGTATAATCCATATTTGCGAGACAAAGACCCTAGAAAGATATAAAAGAGAATCCCCCTGCATGTTATGTTACTCAGGTTTGGGAAGTTATTCCTCTGGGTCCGCTGGCGTAAACAGTGTTATTCCTTTTCTCTAAAAGCATTGCTAGGATTTTCTTTTGTCTTCTGAAACAACGAGATCTAAGAGACTTCACTACTGGGTTCCACCAACCACTTACTACATAAGTCCAGTCCATGAAGACTGGAAGGCAGAGCAGTTTAATTTAACCCACAAAAATAAGTGGATAGACCATGGACTGAAGGGTTCTGGGTTTGAGTCCAGTCAAGGGCATATGCCTCAGTTATAGGCTCAATCCACAGCTCTGATTGGAACACATGCAGGAGGCAACTTCACATCAATGTTTCTCTTTCTCTGCCTCTATTCCTCCCTTCCACTCTCTCTAAAAGTCACTGGAAAAATATCCTCAGGTGAAGTTTAACCAAAAAAAAGGAATTAAAAATGGAAGAATAAGAAAAGCCCAGAATAAGCCAAAACCGGTTTGGCTCAGTGGATAGAGTGTCAGCCTGGGGACTGAAAGGTCCCAGGTTTGATTCCGATCAAGGGCATGTATCTTGGTTGCAGGCACATCCTCAGTGGGGGGTGTGCAGGAGGCAGCTGATCGATGTCTCTCTTATTGATGTTTCTAACTTTCTATCCCTCTCTCTTTCTCTCTGTAAAAAAAAAATAAATAAAATATATTTAAAAGAAAGAAAGAAAAGAAAAGCCCAGAGTAAGCCGAAGGAAGGAAGGAAATAATAAATATCAGGGCAGAATAAATGACATAGAGACTAAAAAAACAATACCAAAGATAAATAAATCCAAGACCTGGTTCTTTGAAAAGATAAGATTGATAAGCCTCTTGCCAGACTTACCATAAAACAAAGAAAAAGGACCCAGATAAATAAAATCAGAAATAAAAGTTGTGAAGTAACAACTAACACCACAGAAATACAAAGGATTTTAAGAAAATACTATGAACAACTATTCGCCAACAAGCTGGACAACCTGGACAAAACGAACAAATTCCTAGAAAAATACAATCTTCCAAAACTAAATCAGGAGGAATCAGAAAACCCAAATAGTCCAATAACAACAGATGAGGTTGAAGCAGTAATTAAAAAAAAAAAATTCCGAGGAACTCAACAAAAGACAAAAACAAAACAAACAAACAAACAAACAAAAAACCCCCACAAAAACCCAATTACAAGATGGGCAGAGGACCTAACAGACAATTCTCCAAAGAGGACATGTAAATGGCCAAGAGATATGAAAAAATGTTCCAAGTCACTAATTATGAGAGAAATGCAAATTAAAATGACAATGAGGTACCACCAACAAATGGCTACCATCAACAAATCAACAAACAAGTGCTGGCAAGGATGGGAAGAAAAAGGAACCCTAGTGCACTGCTGGTGGGAATGCAAGCTGGTACAACCACTAAGGAAAACAGTGTAGAGTTTCCTCCAAAAATTAAAAATAGAACTGCCATTTAACCCAGTAATCTCAATTCTAGGAATATACCCTAAGAATCCAGAAATACCAATCAGAAGGAATATATGCACCTGTATGTTCATAGCAGTGTTATTTACAATAGCTAAGATCTAGAAACAGCCCAAGTAACCATCAGTAGATGAATGGATTAGAAAACTGGTACACTTACACAACAGAATACTTATGCAGTTGTAAAAAAAAAAAAAAAAGAAGAAGAAGGATTTCTTACCCTTCAAGACAGCATGGAGGGACCTGGAGAGTATTATGCTAAGTAAAATAAACCAGTCAAAGAAAGACAAGTATCACATGATCTCACTCATATGTGAAATCTAATGAACAAAATAAACTGACAAACAAAAAAGATCAAGAGACATGGAACTATGTAATCAAGTGACATATTTCAGCTGGGGGGAGGGTAATGGGGGAACAGTGAAAGAGCAGGGGCCAGATTAGCCAATGAACATATATGCATATAGACAACAGTGCAGGGAAGGCCAGAAAAGGGGACAGAAGCGAGGTGGAAGGTGTAAATAGGGGTAAAGGGAACAAAAAAGGGTACATCTGTAATACTTTCAACAATAAAGATAAATTAAAACCAAACAACAACAAAAAACCTCCCAGGAAATAAAAGCCCTGGCCCGGATAGCTCCACAGTGGAGTTTTACCAAATATTCAAAGACGTAATACCTATTTTCCTCAAACTATTCCAAAAGATCTAAGAGGAAGGAACACTCCCAAACTTTTTATAAAGTATTATCCTAATTCCAAAACCAGATAAAGACACTACAAAGAAAGAGAATTACAGTCCAATACCCTGATGAACATAGATGGTAAAATCATCAACAAAATATTAGCAAATTGGACCAAGAATTATATTAAAAAGATCAAATATCATGATTCCAGGATTGTAAGGCTGATAAAATATTAGCAAATCAATAAATGTGATATATCATGTAATCAAATCCTATCTAATAAAAGAGTAATATGCAAATTAACCATACCTCTGCTACACCCACAAGCCACACCCATCAGCCAATCAGAGAGAGTATGCAAATTAACTCAACCAAGATGGCTACAGCCACAGAGAGAGCAGGAGGGAGCTTGGATTATACCTGGCGATGGAGGAAGTCAAGCTTTCCACACACTCTGGTGGGCCCAAGCCTCCGCTTAAGGCAACTAAGTTTCAATGGCTGAGCCAATTGAGCAGAAGGCTCGGCTCCACTACAAAGTTTCAATTGTAGAAGATAAATAAATCCCAGACACCGGGGCCTCTGTTTGGCTTGCCAGGGGGCATGGCCGGCCTGCAAACCACCACAGGAGTCACCCAGGTCACTCCATGCTCCAGGGGAACCCCATCCTGATCTGGGGCACCCTTCAGGGCAAACCACATGGCCCCCACCTGTGCACCAGGCCTCTATCCTATCTAATAAAAAGTAATATGCACATTGACCATCACTCATAACACACAAAATGACTGCCCCCATGTGGTCAAAAGATGGCCACCACAAGATGGTCAACAGGGGAGGGCAGTTGGGAGGGACCAGGCCTGCAAGGGAGGGCAGTTGGAGGCGATCAGGCCAGCAGGGGATGGCAGTTGGGGGTGATCAAGCGTGCAGGGGAGGGCAGTTAGGGGTGACCAGGCCTGCAGGGGAGGGCAATTAGGTACAAAGAGGCTGGCAGGGGAGCAGTTAGGGGATGATCAGGCTGGCAGGCAGAAGCAGTTAGGGGCAATCAGGAAGGCAGGCAGGTGAGCAGTTGGGAACCAGTAGTCCTGGATTGTAAGAGTAGGATCAGGTCTAAATGGGCAGTCGGACATTCCTCAAGAGACCCACATTGGTGAAGGAGCAGGCTGGGCTAAAGGACAACTCTCCCTCATGCACGAATTTCACATATCGGGCCTCTAGTTGAAAGATAAAAATCAAATGATCATATTAATAGATGCAAAAAGAGCATTTAGACAAAGTCCAACACCCATTTTTGAAGGAAAAAAAAACCTCTCAGCAAAGTGGTATAGAAGAATCATATATACCTCAACATGATAAATGCCTTACAGGACAAACCTACAGCCAACATCATACTCAATGGGTAAAAACTATAACCATTCCTTAAGAACAGGAATAAGACAGGGTTATACACTTTCACCACTTTTATTAATATAATACTGGCAGTGATCAGACAAGAAAAAATAAAAGACATCCAAATTGGAAAGGAAGATGTAAAACTGTCATTATTCTGAGATGACCTGATATTGTACATATAAAACACTAAAGACTCCATCAAAAAACTATCAGATTTAATAAATGAATTCCAAGATGTAGCAGGATACAAAATTAACACCCCAAAATCAATGGCATTTATACATCAACTAGAAGCCTTGTGCATGAAATTTGTGCAAGGGTAGGGTCCCTAGGCTAGCCAGCAATAAGGGCCAATCATGGCCTTCCAGCTGCTGGCTAGGGCATTCCTTCTGGCTACTGTTTGGGGCTTCCCTTCCCAGGCTGCCAGCTGGGGCCTTTCTTCATTCCATACTGCCCCCTGGTGGTCAGCACATGTCATACTGAGCAATCGAACTCCTGGTCTCCTGGCTGAACTCCTGAGGGGACAATTTGTACATTAGGCTTTTATATATATAGATAACAAACTCTCAGAAAGAGAAAATTTTTTTTAAAAAAGAGTAGCAATATTTCATGCAAAATTTTTAAAAAAAGGAACTTCTTTAAGAAGGGGGAAAAGATAAAAATAAGAATAACAAAATAGCAACAACTACCTATCAGTAATTACTTTAAATGTAAATGGATTAAATGCTCCAATTAAAAGAAATCATATAGCTGAAAGGAAAGTAAAACAAGACCCTTATCCTAATATATAAGAAGCCAGGGGCCATTACAACCAGAGCAACTGAATATACGACTAAACAGCAGGCTGCGTGGATGACAAGGCTGATGGGGGTTAGTGAGAGATGACCAAACAACTGAACAGCAGGCTGCGTGGGGTGACCAGGCTAGCAGGGGGGCAATTGGGGACAACCAGGTCAGCAGAAGGAGGCAGTTGGGGGTGATCAGGTGCAGGGGGCAGTAAGAGACAACCAGGCCAGCATGCAGGGGCAGTTAGGGTCAACCAGACTGGAAGAGGGAGGCAGTTGGGAGTGACCAGGCTTGCAGGGGAAGGGGGCAGTTTAGGTTGACCAGGCCAGCAGGGAGGGCAGTAAAGGGAGAGAAGGCCAGCGGGGAAGAGGGGGTAGTTGGGGGTGACCAGGCTGGTGGGGGAAGGCAGTTAGGGGCAATCAGGCAGGCAGGCAGGTGAGCAGTTAGGAGCCAGAAGTCCCAGATTGTGAGAGGGATGTCCAGCAGTCAGACATCCCCTGAGGGGTCCCAGATTAGAGAGGGTGCAGACTGGACTAAGGGGATTTGCCACCCCCCCCTCGTGCATGAATTTCATGCATCAGGCCTCTAGAATCCTAGCTCTAAGAGATTCACTTCAGATTGAAATACACACACAGACTGAAAGTAAAGGGATAGAAAAAGATAGTTCATGAAAATTGAAATTAAAAAACAAGGGTGGGATAGCAAATACTTATACCAGACAAAATATATATTTTTATTCTTTTTAATCCTCACCTGAGGATATTTTTCCACTGATTTTTAGAGAGAGTAGAAGGCAGGGGGAGAGACACACAGAGAGAAACATTGATGTTAAGAGACATATCAATAGGTTGCCTCCTGCAAGTGGCCCTGGGGGCCAGGATGGAGCCTACAACCAAAGTATGTGCCCTTGAGTGGAATTGAACCCAGGACCCTTTAGTCTTCAGGCTGAACAACACTCTATCCACTTAGTCAAACCAACTAGGGCCCAGAAAAAACATATTTTAAAACAAAGGCTATAATAAGAGATAAAGATGGATCCAGCAATTCCACTTCTGGAAGTTTTATCCAAGAAACCCAACACACTAAATTGAAAAGACATACAGTATAGGGGCAAAAGTAAGTTTACAGTTGTGAGTAGGTGAAACAAAGTTTATTCTTGCATTATTAATTAATTACTAGAGGCACGGTGCATAAAATTCTTGGGGGGGGGGTCCCTTAGCCTAGCCTGCACCTCTCATAATCAAGGATCCCTCGGGGGATAGACCTAAGCCGGCAGGTGGACACCCCTCTCAAAATCCCAGAGCCCTCACTCCTTACCACCTTCCTGCTTGCTGCTCCTTACCACTCACTGGACTTGCTGCTCCTCAGTGCTACTGAAGAGGCAGAAGCCTCTCACTGCACTCGCCAGCCATGACCCCGGCTTCTGGCTGAGCAGCGCTCCCCCTGTAGAAGTGCACTGACCATCAGGGGGAAGCTCCTGCATTGAGAGTCTGCCACCTGGTGGTGAATTCACATCATAGCGACCAGTCATTCTACCATAATGGTCACTTAGGCTTTTATTATATAGACTGTATTATTTTCCACATGAATAACTTTAAATCTACTAGTGCCCCACCCCATTTACATACATATGTTCATTGCAGCATTATTTATAAGATATAGAAGCAACTAAGTGTCCATCAACATATGAATGAAGATGTGGTACATATGTACAATGACAAAATAACTCAGCTATAAAAAATGAATGATATCTTGCCTCTGCAACAGCTTGGATGGGCCTACAGGGCACTGTGGTGAGTGAAATAAGACAGAGAAAGACAAAGGCCATATGACTTTACTTATATGTGGAATCTAAAAAATATAATAAATGAACAAGTAGGACAGAAACAGACTCATAGATACAAAGAACATTTTTATAGTAGCCAGATGGGAGGGGGAAGGGACTATGGATGAAAAGGTGAAGGGATTAAGAACAAATTGGTAGTCATGGGAATGTAAATTACAGATGAGGAATATCTATCTATCTATCTATATCTATCTATCTAAAAGCCTAAGTGACCAAATGACCAGCCGCTATGATGCACAGCGACTACTAGGTGGCAGATGCTCAACACAGAAGCTGTTCCTGGTGGTCAGTGTGCTCTCACGGTGGGAGTGCTGTTCAGATGACCAATCCGTCCCAGCAGCCCACCAGCCTGGTGGCAGCCACTCACTCCCTCAGTAGTCCTTCAAGTCCAATCTCCAGAGAACAGGCCAGGCAGACTGAGGGACCAGCACCACTGGCCTGACAGGGTCACTGACCTCCTGGAAGTCAGCCTTGGACAAAGCAGTCGCATCCCCTCCTTAACAATCCATAAGGAAGAAACGATATAAAGGTGGCTGTCAGGTGGCTCCTGACAACTGGCGAGAACATCAGCAGGACATATCCGCATCCTGGGCCATCCAGAGGCTGATGACGTCCCGGCTCCCCCCCACTCCCTTCTGGATAGACACCAGATACAGGGCTGATGGCTAGCAAGTGCTATAGCAGCATGAGTGTCTCCCGATCAAGACTGACTGAGTGTGAGCCCATGGCAAGCACAGTGGAGCTGGTAAAGTGGGAGTGGCAGGCCGCACTGGACTGCCGGTTTTGGCCCAATCCCCACAGGCCACGCTGAAGGAACCCACCCATGAATAAATTCATGCACCAGGCCTCTAGTAGTCAATAATATAACAGCTACTAGGTGTTCTGGTTAATAATGCAGGTTATTTTCAATAGATGGAGTTACACATATGTTGATATATATGAGATTTGATATGTATGCTATTTTGTTGTATTGACAACAAGCTTCAAAACTTCATGTCAAATTTGCTGCAGGTGTTAACATCATAGATATTTTTACACTTAAAGATGTTGAATTTCATGCCAAAAAGAACATTTGTGGGAAGGTTTTTTTGTGTGTTTTTTAAAAATACATTTTATTGATTTTTCAAAGAGAGTAAGGGAGAGAGAGAGAGAGCCAGAAACATCAATGAGAGAGAAACATTGATAAGCTGCCTCCTGCACAACCCCTACCGGCGACGTGCCCGCAACCAAGGTACATGACCAGAACTGAACCTGGGACCCTTCAGTCCGCAGTCCAACGCTCTATCCACTGAGCCAAACCAGTCAGGCCCATTTGTGGGAAGTTTTAATTCATTACTTTATTTGGAAAAAAAAAAAAGTGCTGCTGAATACTCTGGAAAGCTTATGGTCAACATCTCCATCTCAAGATACTTGTGAACACTGGCTTAAATGCTTTAAAAGTGAAGATTTTGATGTGAAAGACAAAAGACATCCAGGTCAACTGAAGAAGTTTAAGACCAACAATTACAAGCACTATTGGATGAAAATGTGTGTCAAAATCAAAAACAACTTGCAGAAAGATTAAACATTGCTCAGCAAACAATTTTTGAGCATTTAGAAGCAATGGGAAAGATTTTAAAGGAAGGAAAATGGGTGCCACATCAATTGAACAAAAGACAAATGGAAAACCGAAAAGTCATCAGTAAAATATTGCTTCAATATCACAAAAGTAAGTCTTTTTTGCATTGAAAAGTGGATTTATTTTGAGGATTCCAAATGCACAAACTCATGGGTTGATCCCGGTTAACCATCAACATCGACTGCAAGGTCCAACTGCTTTGGAAAAAAGACAATGCTCTGCGTTTGGTGGGATCAGGAAGGTGTGGTATATTATGAGCTCCTAAAACTAGGTGAAACCATTCATACTGATCAGTACTGACAACAAATTTGAACCACACTTTGATCATGGAATGACCAGAATGTGCCAGAAGACATACAAAGTAATTTTGCTTCATGATGATGCACCATCACACACTTCAAAAACAGTTAAAAATACATTAAGAGATTTTGTCTGGGAAGTATTAACCCAACCGCTATAGTATTCACCCAGACCTTGCTCATTCAGACTACCACTTGGTTCTGATCAATGGCACACACACTTTTTGAGCAGCACTTCAAAATATGGAAAATGTGAAAAATTGGGTCTCTGAATGGTTTGCCTTAAAACAAGAAAAGTTCTATTGGGACGGTACCCACAAATTACTTGAAAGCTGGAGGAAATGTGTAGCTTGCAATGGATGACTTTGAATAAAGCACTTTTGATGTTTCTCTTGAAAGTATCAATTTTTCTTTAATTACAAAATCAGCATTATTTACCGATACATCTAGTATACATGGCATTTAGATTAGCACTAGATTTAATGGAGTGATCACTTCTTATGTAAATGTCTAATTACTGGTAGTATACCTAAAACTAATATAATGTTGAATGTCCACTCTAATTGAAAAATAAAAAATATATTTTAAAATACTAATGTTAATAAACATTCTTCAGAAACTCAGGCAGTTTTCTAAATTTTTAAACAAACTGATTGAACTTCTTTGACTACAGGGTCTGCTGGAGAAAGTCAATGAAAGTGCCTTCAAAAAAAAGTAAAAATGGGCAGAGATCACACCATCTTGAAGAACAGAACTGCTTGAGACTAGGATCCTAGTCTCGTCACTATCCAATCTGGTCTCAGACGCAAACTAGGACCCTACAGGTAAAAGACCTGTGACCACAGCTACAGACCCACTAAGATCCCAGGCACCCCAGCTGCAGATTTCTGTGAGTCACAGAGCCAGTGCCCCTCTCCACTGGCCCCCAGGCAGTTGGCATAGCAACTCCCAGACCCTCTCTGCTCAAACAGGCTGGCTCCCCACACACAGCAGTGGCATCTCTACCTGAATTTGAGCCTGGGTGTTTCCTGCAGCCAGACCCCGTGCCGACACAGAAAGGCTGTGCTAAATTTGAGCCAGGGAGCGTGATCTTGGGGGGTTGTTTCCCGCAACCAGACCCCACACTCACGCAGGAACACTGTGCTAAATTTGAGCCTGAGAGCATGAACCTGGGAGTTTGTTTCCCATGACCAGACCCAGGGAGGCTGTGCTGAATTTGAACCTGGGTACAGGAACACAGGGAGTTTGTTTCCCACGGGACCAGACCCCACGCCCACACAGGATGGCAGAGCCACCTGACCTTGATTCAGGACAAGTGCACATGGAAGGCTGTTTTCCGCAGTGCAGGAGTGGATCTCCTGCTGACAGTGCAGCTGTGCAACCCGGTCCCCCAAGTAGACCGAGGACCCTGATTACCCACACAAGAGGTAGCTCTGAGTACCAGTGACTTGACTGTATCTCATCACACGTGCCTGGGATCCCTGATTCTCAGTGCATTCACACTAAGAGCCAGTGACTCCAATTCTTGGCACATGTGCACACAGGAACCCTGATTCTCAGTGCAAGGTTACATCAAGCAACAGAGATTCTGATACTAGATTTCAGGCCTGGGCACAGGGAGTCTCTGACTCCTGTCACACGTTAGGGGACTCTGATTTTCTGCACATGCCAGCAGGGTCTCTGTTTCAGCGCGGCGCAGGCAGGGTCCCCGATTTTAGGTGCGCATATGAGGCCACACTAAGTGCCTGTGACTCTGATCCTGGGTGAGCGTGGCTCCCACCAACCCATGGCAGCCACATGTCTTAGTGTCAGAACTCTTCAGTGACACTCAGGGGGTGTGAATCTCCCACTTCACACAGCCTAGGCCCCCACAACTCGACATTTGAACATTCTAGTGATAGTTAGAATGGGGTGACAACAAAACAATCCCCAGAGGAAAGAAAATGAGGAATCACTGAGAAAGGAAATAAGTGAAACAGAGATATACAACATGACAGAAAAAGAATTCAGAGTAATGGTTGTGCATTTCAGACACTGGATGGTTGAGAAAATCAACAATCTATGCAAAAACCAGGAAGAAATCAAAGTGATGTAGCTATAATCAAAAACACCATGGAAAGTTTCAACAGTAGACTAGAAAAAGTAGAGGAACGAATTAGCGAGTTAGAAGATCAGGTACAGAAACAAGCCCAATCTGAAAAGCAACTGGAGAAAAAAATTAAAAGGCACGAGGAGAGCCTAAGGGAGCTTTGGGACAACATGAAATGAAGCAACATACATATAATAAGGCTGCCAGAAAAAACAAGAAGAGAAACAATGATTAAAAAATCTATTTGAAGAAATAATGACAGAAAACTTCCCTGATATGGGAAAGAAAAAAGTTACTTAAGTACAAAAAGTCCCAAGCAAGATGAATCCTAAAAGACCCACACCAAGACACATCACAATTACAATGGAAAATGTTAATGACAAAGAGAGAATCTTAAAGGCTGAGAGATGGGGGGTGGGGGAGAGAGGGAGGGAAAGAAAGAGAGAAAGTTATCTACAAAGGACCCCCCATCAGATTATTAAATGATTTCTCAATAGAAACACATCAAGCTAGAAGGGAATGGAAGGAGGTATACAAAGTGATGCAAAGCAAAGGACTGAATCCAAGAATATTCTACCCAGCAAGACTATCAATCAAGATTGAAGGGGAAATCAGGAGCTTCACAGACAAAAAAAGGCTAAGGGAGTTTATCATTACCAAGCCAGCAAGAAATGCTAAAGGAAATGCTATAAAAAGAAGAAATAGAAAGGGAGGAATGAATACAGGCATAAAATACAGAAATGGCTATAAACAAGTACCTATCAATAATAACATTAAACATAAATGGATTAAATGCTCCAATCAAAAGACACTGAGTGACTGAATGGATAAGAAAACATGACCCGTATATATGCTGACTACAGGAGACCCACCTCAGAACAAGGGACTCACACAGACTGAAAGTGAAGGGATGGAAAAATATCTATCAGGCAAATGGAAATAAAAAAAAAAACACAAAAAAACACTGGGAAAGCAATACTCATATCTGACAAAATAGACCTTAACGTGAAGACCATAACAAGAGACAAAAAAAGCCACTTCATAATTCTAAAGAGATTGATACAAGAAGAGGATATAATTCTGGTAAACATGTATGCACCCAAAGCAGAAGCATCCAAATACATAAAAAGACTTCTGAGAGGTACCAGGGGTGAGATTGACAGCAACACAATCATAGTAGGAGACTTTAATATCCCATTAACATCACTGGATAAATCCTCTAAACAAAAATTAGCAAAGAAACTTCAATCCTAAACAACTTACTAGATCAGATGGACTTAATTGACATCTTTAGAACATTTCACACCCCAAAACTACAGAACACACATTCTTTTCAAGCGCACAGGGGACATTTCCAAAGATAGACCACATATTGGGACACAGGCGAAGTCTCTCCAAATTCAAGAGGATTGAAATCATATCAAGCATCTTCTCAGATCACAATGGCATAAAATTAGAAATCAACTACAGTAAAAACAATCACAAAAATTCAAACACTTAGAGGTTGGATAGCATACTATTAACAATGAATGGGTTACCAAAGAGATCAAAGAAGAAATAAAACACATCCTGGAAACTAGTGGCAATGAAAACACAACAATCCAAAATCTTTGGGACACAATAAAAGCAGTCTGAGAGGAAAGTTCATAGCCTTACAGGCCTACCTCAAAAAAAGCAGGAAAAACTGATAATAAACCATCTAACTCTACAACTTGAAGAATTAGAAAGAGAGTACCAAGAAAAGCCCAGAGTGAGCAGAAGGAAGGAAATAAAAAATATCAGAGCAGAAATGAATGACATAGAGACCAAAAAAATAATACAAAAGATCAATGAAACCAAGAGCTGGTTCTTTGAAAGGATAAACAAGGTTGATGAATCTCTAGCCAAGCTAACCAAGAAGAAATGAGAGAGGACCCAAATAAACAAAATCAGAAACAATAGAGGTGAAATAACAACAGATGCCACAGAAATACGAATTGTAAAAAATTACAATAAGCAACTCTACTCTAAGAAACTGGTCAACCTAGAAGAAATGGACATATTCCTAAAAAAAAAAAAAAAAAAAAAATACGACCTTCCAAAATTTAGCCAGGAGGAATCAAAATATTTGAATAGGCCAATAACTATGGAGGAAATTGAAGCAGTAATCAAAAATCTTCCAACAAACGAAAGCCCTGGACCAGACGGCTGCACAGGGGAGTTTTATGTAACATTCAAAGAATAAAAAAGACCTATATTCCTCAGACTATTCCATAAAATTCAAGAGGAAGGAGCACTACCAAGCTCTTTCTATGAAGTCAGCATTACCCTAATCCCAAAACCAGATAAAGACAATACAAAGAAAGAGAATTACAAGCCAATATCCCTCACGAATCCTTAACAAAATTCTTAACAAATTTCTAGCAAATCGAATCCAGCATTACATTAGAAAGATGATACACCATGACCAAGTGGGATTTATTCCAGGGATACAAGGGTGGTAAAATATCTGCAAATCAATAAAATGTGATATACCATATAAACTGAGAGATAAAAACCACATAATCATATCCATTGATGCAGAAAAAGCATTTGACAAAATCCAACACCCTTTCTTGATTTAAAACAAACAAACAAACAACCCTCAGCAAGGATCATACCTCAACATAATAAAAGCCATATATGACATACCCATAGCCAACATCATACTCAATGGGCAAAAAATAAAACCATTTAAACTAAGAACACAAACAAGACAGGGATGCCCACTCTCACCACTCCTGTTAGACATAATACTGGAAGTACTAGCCATTGCGATCAGACAAGAAGAAATAAAAGGCATCCAAATTGGAAAAGAAGAAGTACAACTGTCCTTATTTGCAGATGACATGATATTGTACATAGAAAAACCCCAAAGACTCCATCAAAAAACCATTAGACTTACTAAATGAACTTGGCAATGTAGCAGGATACAAAATTAACACCCAGAAGTCTATGGCTTTTCTATACACCAATAATGAACTCACAGAAAGAAAAATTTTAAAAGCAATCCCATTTACCATTGTAACAACAACAAAAATTGAGATACCTAGGAATAAATGTAACCAAAAAGATAAAGGACCTGAACTCAGAAAATTTCAGAATGCTGATAAAAGAGATAGAGGAATGTCAAAACCAGTTTGGCTCAGTGGATAGAGCATCAGCCTGCGGACTGAAAGGTCCCGGGTTCAATTTCGGTCAAGGGCATGTACCTTGGTTGTGGGCACATCCCCAGTAGGAAGCGTGCAGGAGGCAGCTGATTGATGTTTCTCTCTCATCGATGTTTCTAACTATCTCTCTTCCTTCCTCTCTGTAAAAAATATCAATAGAATATATTTTTAAAAAGAGAGATAGAGGAAGACATAAACAAATGGAAGAACATACCATGTTCATGGATTGGTAGAATCAACATCATTAAAATGTCCATACTACCCAAAGCAATCTGTAAATTCAATGCAATCCCATGAAAATACCAACAGCATACTTCAAAGACCTACAACAAATTATTCAAAAATTAATCTTGAATAAAAAAAGACCTCGAAGAGCTGCATGAATCATGAGAAAAAGAACAATGTTGGAGGAATCACAATACCGGATATCAAGCTATACTACAAAGCCATTGTTCTCAAAACTGCCTGGTACTAGCACAAGAACAGACATATAGACTAGTGAAACACAACAGAGAACCCAAAAATTGACACAAGCTATTATACTCAAATATTTGACAAAGGAGGCAAGACCATACAATGGAGTCAAGACAGTCTCTTCAATACTGTGTTGGGAAAACGGAACAGATTCTTACAAAAAAATGAAACTAGATGACCAACTTACACCATACACAAAAATAAAGGATAAATGGATAAAGGACTTAAACATAAGATGGGAAACCATAAAAATCTTAGAAGCTATAGGCAGCAAAATAGCAGACATTTGTCATAGCAATACAGCTCCTAGGGCAATGGAAATTACGGAGAATAAACAAATGGGTCTACATCAAAATAAAAAGCTTCTGCACAGCAAAAGAAACCATCAACAAAACAACAAGAAAGCCCATTGCATGGGAGAACATATTTGCCAATGCTATCTCTGATAAGGGTTTACTCTCCATCATTTACAGGGAACTCTTACAACTTAACAAAAGGAAGCCAAACAACCCAATAAAAAAATGGGCAAATGATCTAAATAGATACTTTTCAAAAGAGGACATTCAGAAAGCCAAGAGACATATGAAAACATGCCCTAAGTAACTAATCATCTGAGAGATGCAAATCAAAACAAAGTACCCCTTCACATCTATCAGAATGGCAATCATCAACAAATCAACAAACAATTGCTGGAAAGGATTCAGAGAAAACGGAACCCTCCTTCACTGCTGGTGGGAATGCAGACTGGTGCAGCCATTGTGGAGGGAGAACAATATGGCGTTTCCTCAAAAAATTAAAAATGGAACTCCCATTTGACCCAATAATACCACTTCTAGGAGCATGTCCCAAGAAAAGAGAAACACCAGTCAGAAAGATATAAGCACCCCTATGTTCATAGCAGCACAATTTACAATAGCTAATATTTGGAAACAGCCTAAATGTCCATCAGCAGATGAGTAGATTAGAAAACTGTGGTACATCTACACAATGGAATACTACACTGCTATAAAAAAGAATGAATTCTTACCATTTGCAACAGCCTGGATAGAATTGGAGAGCATTATGCTAAGTGAAATAAGCCAGTCAGTGAAAGAAAAAATATCACATAATCTCACTCATTTGTAGATTATGGAGAACATTATAAACTGATGAACAAAAATAGGTATAGAGGCAGAGAAGCATCGAACAGACTGTCAAACCACAGCAGGAAGTCTGGGGAGGGCGGGGGGGAGGTAAGAGATCAACCAAAGGATGTGTATGCATGCATATTAGCATAACTAATGGAAGTAAGACACTGGGAGGAGAGTGAGGGCATGTGCTGGGGAGTAGGGGAGGCTGGGGTAAGGTCAATTCGGGGAGAAAAAAAAAGGAGACATATGTACTACTGTCTGTAATACTTTAAACAATTAAATAAATTAATTAATTAAGTGAAAATGGCCTTACTGATTTGCTGAGTTGATAGAGCATCCACCTGCAAGGCCACATGCCCTGTTACAGGCTTGATCCCCTGTAAGGAAGCATGCAGGAGGCAGCCAAATTAGGAGGCAGCCGATAGGTGATTCTCTCTGATAACTGATGTTTTATGTCTCTCTCCCTCTCCCTTCTCTCTGAAATCAAGAAAAGAATTATTTTTTTTAAAAAGTAAAAATGTACTCTTTAGCCAGTGTAATTGGGTCTTCAAAAAATGGAGTCTCCTTTGATGCTTCTAAAACTGGAGATTTAGGCTTAAAATGGCTCCAAAGAACTTAAGTCTTTGATGGCAAGGATTTCTTAGCATATGTGCAATGGCCAGAATCAGGCATAGATGACCTTTTTGTAGGCACTTAGGCTTTCGAATGAAAGATCTTGTGTTTAGGAATGTAGGAAAAAACAACACACAAACAAGTGGAAATGGGCACTGTTTTGTAAACAAGGGGATATGATGAATAAAACTGGCAATACAGGGTTTAAATGGAGTCTCAGCACATTTTGGATATTCCTATCTTGAATTGTGTTTGTGGGTATAAATATGAAGCTAAGTCTCCAGTTTTAGTGCTTTCCAGGCTAAAATCTTACTATCAGATGTCCAAGTTCATTGTAATTTGGCATCTTATCTAAATTGACCTCCCCAAATGTGTAATAATAATATCCAAATCTACTGATTGACTCTAACATCACATAGAGAATTCCAGGAAGAAGTGAGGGATGAAAGTCTAAAATTGGGAGTCATTAACAAACAGGGATTTCAAGTCATAAGTCTGGATGAAAATAAACATGGGAATCAATGTTTTGGCATAGTATGATTAGGTTTACCTCCCAAACAAGCAATATTCTATTTTCTTGTGCCTTCACCAGGCTTTACTTTGTGTAAAATGATCACTCCATTATTCAATAACTAGACGTAATTATAACATTTCCCTCGATTCTGACTTGTGCTTTTTATTTTTGTACGAGAACACTTATTGGGTAAATTAGAGGTAGAAAAAGTAATTCCTTGAAGAAATGGGCTTAGGAAACAAGTTATGGAAGTAAAGGAAGAGTCCCTGGAGCTTGGAAGTGAAGAAGCTTAAGGGAAGGAGTCAGGGGAAGGGAAGAGAAGGGAGAGGTGGAAAGGAAGGGAAGGGCACCACGTGCTCGAAGAGGGAGAGCGCTAACTTGTGCTTTTGAATATTACTGTTACTAGTTTCGTTAACAGCTTAAAATCAAAAAAGCTTTTTCCCTTTTCTCTCCCCCTCCATAAAAATATTTTTATTAAATCAATGGTCCATACTACAATTGAAAAAATAAATTCACTAACGACAGGTGATTTTGCCCGCAGGGTGAAACTTTCATCTCTGCAGCCTAAAATTTCCCGTCTAAAGTGCTTTTTCAGGTAGCACGCTACGGTTGTCACAAGTTTATGGGAGTAATGGGAGGAAGGGGTGTGAAGGCTACCCGCCTCCTCCTTCTCCTTCAGAAAAAGAGTTGGGCACCAGGAGCCTCTAGCGGCTTGTCTGTGTGCAGCGCAATCACAAACAACCCAGAGCCAGCACTTAATCTTTGCGCGCCCGATCCCAAACTGGACCCTCAACCTGCCAAGATTTGAGATGTGCCCTCTTCCACCAAACCCGTAGCAGAGTAGAGACCCCCCCACCCCCCCATGAGTGGCTTCTGGCCTCACCCTAAATCCCCACAGCCAGTCCCCATAGCATATCCTTGCCCAACCGCCGGCCCCTGGTTCTGATCGCTTACGGGAAGTTCGCATCCACTCGAGCAGTGCGGGGAGGTCTGCCGGAGCCACGGCACGGAGTACTTGCAGTATAGCTCGGCGCGCGGAGCTTAATTCCATGTTGCAGCCGAAAACAGCTCCGGGAAGGTGCGCATCGCGCACGCGCAAGCAGAGCCCCGTAGCCACAACTGAGCGGCCTTCGTAGGCGGCGAAAGCCCTAAGCCCCGCCCCCTGCTTGGAGTTCCCACGAGCGGGAGGAATTCCTATACGAACTCCAGCGCACGCTTAGCCTCGCCGTCCCCCTTCAGTGGTACCGCTCAGTCTGTCACTTTTCCTTAAGGCGGCTCCTCGAGGCCGGCCTTCCTTCCGGAGGTCGCCTCCTACTTTAACAACTTTGCTGCCGCAGTTGCTGAGCGATAGGAAACGAACGTCTAAAGTCAGTGGGAGTAAAAGGAACACCTCAAATACACCCTTTCATCGCTGCGAAGGAACGCCGCGGGTGCCCCGGAAGCGGAAGTGCATCCTCTTCTTGAGAGGCTGGACTACACCGAGTGGTGACGTCTCCTCATTGGGCGGAAGGTTCGGTGGCCGTCGTCGGGCTTCCAGCTGGTGGGAGTTGGCGTCGCAGAGCAGGGCTCCGGGACTCTCGTTTGTATAGTTTGGAAAGTCGGTCTGTGGCGTCGTACCTCCCGGTCTGGTCCCTGCTTTCTCCCGACTAATCCCGCGGCGTGGGGCCTCGCGAAGGAGTTCCCGGCCCCTTTGGGCCACGGCGGTAGAGGTGCCTTTTGAGGTGAGTGTCTGCTTTTTCCCGCCCCAGACGGGCAGCTGGCAGCAGCCCCGGCTTTGCTGGGGGGCGAGAGACCCCGGGGAGGGCCCGCCCGCCTGGCCGCCGGCTGTCATCACCGACGCCGCGGTGCTCCGGCCCCTTCATCCCATCCGCCCACCAGAAGTTTTACCAAAAGATAAGCTGTGGCCCTTTTCAGTTGACTTCAGGTTTACTTGAGCCAAATAACATGTGTAGGCAGTTGCAGGCCTGACCCTTTGATTTGCTTTCCTGATCAAGCATTTAGTTGACAACCGCCTCCCCGACAGTATTTTGACGTGTCCCAAATGTTATATTTTCATGTTCGTGGTGCTTGACACATTGCCCTGCAGATAGCGGGCGAGCAGTGCGTGAATAAGGGATATCGGTTCAATGTCAGTGATGACTTAAGCTGGACCGATGGCTCTCCCCACATTTAACACTATTACCCATCCATGTCTTGAAACTCTTTCTCCTGTTGGCTTTCTTGATGCTATCCTCACCCACTTTTTTCATGTGCTTAATTCAACAAAGTATATACCCATTGTTAGCTGTAGGGTTACAGAAATAGATGTCACAAACCCTCTTACTGAAGAAGAGCTAACAGTACAATAAAAGAGAAGCGTGTAAATATATTCTATATCTAAATGAGTGCTGAGAAACTCTAGAAAGATGTAAGAGCCAGGAGAGCTGTGGAAATACAGATGAGAGGTACAGTGATTTACGATCCTGGCTGAGCAAATTAATTCCATCTAGCCTCAATTTCCTCATTACCTAATAAGTTTATTAAGAGGATGTTGATATTGGAGGAGGGTGTACATATGTAGGGACAAGGGGTTATATGGAAACTCTGTGTACTTTCTGCTCAATTTTGCTGCAAACCTAAAACTGCTCTAAAAGTAAAGTCTGTTGATTAAAATATATTTTAAAAATATATAGGGGGGATTGAAAGATTAGGTAACACATTTGGTACAATGCCTACAGTATAGCAGTGGTGGTCCTAAAGGGAAGGAGAAATATTTCCCTGAAACCTCTTTCCCTTGATTTTTTTGATACGGACAATTAGTATTTTCTGACGTAATGTTGTACTCTGCAAAAGCATCTTCAAGCCCTCCTTCCCACTGATTACCTCTCTAGCTCCAGCTGTTTGGAAATTCTGGACTTGCCACTAAGTAAGATAAATAGTAACTTTTTATTTTTTAAATTGGTATCTTTCTGTATACTTTTGGGAAATGGAATTAGTAAAAGCATCTATCTCTTTGATTATTCTCAGTCTCAATTGACTCTCCTTTTAGTTGGCCCTTTACTATGGCTATAAGCCAAATAGTCTTCCACAAATTCTCCTGGAGAGTTCTCATTTATATCCATGGCGTCCGTGGCATTATTCTTTTATGTCAACCATTTCCAAATAGTTTTCTCTAGTTTTTATCTCTGAGTGATATAGTTCTTTAGTTCTGCAAATAGTCTAGGTCCAAAACCAAATTCCTTACCTTCACCTTCCTTTTTTTGTTTCCCTTTTTAAAAGTTATTACCTATATCTTAGATACAAAGGTGTATAAAAGCAGTGATCCCTAGTGAGTTTTTGCTCCTTTTTTTTCTAGTTGAATTTTGTATGTTATTTGTATGTTCAATTAAAAAAGGATAATAAAGTCAACATCTATGTATTTACTATCAACCTTAAGTAGTAAAACATTACAAATAACCTTTAATCTCCTTGAACCTTTTTTCTAGTAACTCTTAATTTTCAAAACAGCTTTTTTCTTTTCTTTTTCCTTCCATTTATTAGTTAATGGCATCCCTAGTCATCTGTGTTTTTTTTAAAACGGGAGACCTTACACTCATTTTTGCCTTTTGTTTCTTCTTCTTCACAACTACTTGGTTATTTGGTCGTATAGATTCTGCTTTACGTGTTGGCTCTCGACTCCAGCCTCTTCTCTCCATTTTACTTTCTGCTTTCCTAGTTCAAGTATGTATTCTCCTTGCTCTCAAGTTTTTCTCACTCTAATGTGTTTGCTGTATTTATCATTTTTTAAAACAGAACAGATTCTTCATTCTCTTGTTTCCTTCGAGCAGTATTGATTCATACAGGATCATTAACTTTGACTACACATCAGTATAGCCAGTGAAGTTTTTCAAAATACAGATGCCTTGTTTTGCTCTTCTATAAAACAATTTAGATGAGACCACTTCCTAAAAACCTTATGAAGTTACTATCCTTGGAAATTATGATAGAGTGTTTAATTTTCAACTAGTATTACCTAAATGTTATTGAAATAACCCATTGCTTATCCTCATGCTCCATATATTCTTTTCAGTTTCAAGGGAAACTATTTCCAAGGAATTCCTTTAACTTTTCTTGCTTTTTTTTTTTTTTCTTGCTAACGGTTTACATAAAGATTGTTTTAATGATTAACCTGACAGCCAGAAGTGTCTTAAATAAATGATTCCCAGTGTTTTTGAGGTATTACCCCTTGTTGCTAATTGAATTTTTGGTATACCTTTTCTGCTATTAAAGTGTTGCAGTGATTTTATTTTTAACATTAAAAATGAGTTTTAAAATTTGAAAACAATTTTAATGAAGAAAGAATTTTGAGACATTTTGACATAATATAAATTAATGCTGCAAAATTAAGACCATTCTTCATTTCTATTTCCCTCTTCACTCTCTCCAAGTCATCACACCAGTAAAGTAATTGATGGTGTGATATATAATTTATCTTTTGAAGAGATTTTTAAAAATTTTTATTGTTCAGATTATTACAATTGTTCCTCTTTTTCCCCCACAAGCTCACCTTCACCTGATTCCTACCACACCTTCTGCCCTTACCTCCTCCCATTGACCTCTTCCACAGGTGTATGATTTTTGTCCAGTCTCTTCCTGCATCCTCTTCATCCCTTTCCCCCTAAGAATTGTCAGTCCACTCCCTTTCTATGCCCCTGATTCTACTATATTTACCAGTTTATTCGGTTCATCAGACTTTTTATTCACTTGATTTTTAGATTCACTTATTGATAGAGATGTATTTGTTGTTCATAATTTTTATCTCAACTTTTTTCTTCCTCTTTCTCTTCTTAAAGAGTACCTTTCAGTATTTCATATAATACTGGTTTGTTGGTGGTGAACTACTTTAGCTTGTTCTTATCTGTGAAGCTCTTTATCTGCCCTTCAATTCTGAATGATGGCTTTGCTGGGTAGAGTAATCTTGGTTGTAGGTTCTTGCTATTCATCAATGGGAATATTTCTTGCCACTCCCATCTGGCCCGCATAGTTTCTGTTGAGAAATCAGCTGACAATTATATGGGTGCTCCCTTGTAGGTAATAAACTGTTTATCTTTTGCTTCTTTTAATATTCTCTCTTTGTCTTTTGCTCTTGGCATTTTATTTATTTTTTTAAAATATATTTTTATTGATTTCAGAGAGGAAGGGAGAAGGATAGAGAGATAGAAATATCAATGATGAGAAAGAATTATTGATTGGCTGCCTCCTGCAAGCCCCGCACTGGGGATCGAGCCTACAACCCAGGCATGTGCCCTTGGCCAGAATTGAACCAGGGACCTTTCAGTCCACAGGCCAGTGCTCTACTCACTGAGCCAAACCGGCTAGAGCTTCTCTTGGCATTTTAATTATGATGTGTCTTGGTGTGGTCCTCTTTGGATTCCTTTTGTTTGGGGTTCTCTGCACTTGTAAGTCTATTTCTTTCACCAGGTGGGACAAGTTTTCTGTCATTATATCTTCAAATAGGTTTTCAGTATCTTGCTCTCTCTTCTTCTGGCACCCCCATAATTCGGATGTTGGTACATTTGAAGTTGTCTAAGAGGCTCCTTAACTATCTTTAAATTTTTGGATTCTTTTTGCTTTTCCATTTGAGTGTTTTCTGCTTCTCTGTATTTCAAATCTTTGACTTGATTCTTGCGTTCCTCTAGTCTGCTGTTAGGTCTCTGAATAATATTTTTATTTCAGTCAGTGTATGTTTAATTTTCAGTTGGTTCTTTTTCATATCCTCCAGGGTCTTGCTAAATTTATTGACCTTTTCTAGGAAATTCTTGAAAAACTGTGGTTTTTGAACTCTATAACCAGTCGTTTGTTTTCCTTCATTTCTTTTGTTTATGTTCTGTTTCTTTGTCTCTGCATTTTTGCTGCTTCCCTGAGTTAGTAGAGTAGCTTTGTGTGTTAATTGTCCTATATGGCCCAGTAGCTATGCCTCCCCAGTTACCTGAGGTGGACACTCTTAGTGCACCCTTTTGTGGACTGTGTGTATAGCCTTGTTGTAGTTAAATCTTGATTGTTGTTGATATCACTGGGGGAAATTGACCTCCAAGCCAACTGGCTCTGAGAATCAGCTGTGTCTACACTGTGAGAACTTCTGTGCTGGAGTCAGCCTTATGATACAAGACTTGCAAAATTGCAAAAGCCTCTGTGCTCAGTGTGGATGGGGTGGAGTCTCAGGACTGAGCAGACAGGATTGGCTTCCCGTCAGCCCTGCCCAATAAGGCCCCTAGGTCTAGTGTTCCTCGGTAATCACTGTAGTCCTCTTTGCGTGCACTTGCACGCGCACTTCCAGACCTCTGACTTTCGCAGCTCCCCTGAGTTTCTGTGCACTCCAGGGACCCGTATGAGTCTGAGTCCCCGGGGTTTCACCCAAAACTGAAGTTCAGTGCAGTCGGAACTGGAGTTCAGCACAGTTGGGAGGTTCCATCTTCTTCCTGCTAATTAATGCCAGCGGCACAATCAGCATTCAGTCCTCTCTACCTGCACTCACACATGCGCCTCCAGACCTCTGCCTTTTTTGGCTCCCTGAGTTTCGGTGCACTCCTCCCTCTTCATGACAGACTCTCCCGAATGAGTCTTGCCCAGATCTGGGGTTCATTGCAGTTGGAACTGGGGTTGAGTGCAGTCAGGAGTTTCCGTTTCCCTCCCACTAGAGGAAGCCAGCCAGGCACTCTGCTACCCATCCTCTCTATGTGCATGTCTCCGTACCTCAGCTTTTTGCAGCTCCTCTGAGTCTCTATGAGCCCCTCTCTTTCCTTCTAGTTGTGGAATTTCCACTCAGCAAGCTTTCCTGTGGTTCTGGATAATGTCCGTTCTGCCTTGTAGCTATATTTTTGAAATTGTTGTGCGAGGCTGCAGTTTAGGTATTCACTTATGCCGCCATCTTGGTTTCTCCCACAAGAGTCTTATCTGTTAAATTGTTATAATTTATTGACTTTGAGTTAGAACTTTTCTCCTGCTAAAACAATCCCTCAAGGTTTAATGAATGAATAACTAAATGAATACAAGTCGTAACTCCATCAGAACTTATAATATATTATAACTGTAGTTCTTACAAGAAGCACTTTGAAAAATAATTATTTTTTTTTTGACTAGGTAAAAATAATACCTAGTCATTGCCAAAAATTTGGAAATTACAAAAGATATAAATAAAAAAATAAAATTACTAGTATTTACCATTCTGAGATGACAAATACCATTTTCTAATGTTTTACTGAAATAAAATTTATTTATAAAACTTTAGTTTACCTGAAGTGTACAATTCAGTGGTTTTTATTTATTTACAGAGTTGTGCAACCATCTCCACAATCAATTTTAGAACAGTTTTATCACTCCATGCAGAAACCCCATCACTATTAATAGTCACTCCTCATTTCCCCCATACTCCCAAGCCTAAGCAACTATTAATCTACTTTCTGTCTCTTTAGATTTGCTTCTTCTATATTTTATATAAATGGAATCATAAAATGTGCTTTTATTGTCACTGTTTTTTCATTTAGCATCATGTTTTCAAGATTCATCTATGTTATAGAAAGTACTTCATTTCTTTTTATTATAAACTAGAGACCCGGTTCACAAAATTCATTCATTGGGGGAAGAAGTACCATTTTTTAATCTTTTATACTCCTCCTCCACGCAGAGCTCCAGTGCACCTGGTCCAGCCCCCAAACCCTCTGAACTTCTCTGGCCACTTCAAGCCCCGCCCTCAGTCTCTCTAGTCACCTCCAGGCACCTACCCACTTCCGCTCCCTCTTTGGAGCAACCCAGCAGCTCCGCCCTGTCATCGCTCCAGAGGAGAGGGTGGAAGCCTCCCGCCTGCTGAGATGTGCTCCTTCCCCTCGCAGGGCGCACTGAGTGCGAGCAATGGGTGGCGAAGGACTGGTGAGGGGACACTACGGAACCATAAGTTGAAAACAGCTAGCAGGATCTCCTAAGACCATCAGAAAAGACAGATATTTACATTACGATTCATTAACAGTAGCAAAATTATAGTTATAAAGTAGCAACGAAAATAATTTTATGGTTGGGGGTCACCACAATATGAGGAACTGTATTAAAGGGTTGCAGCATTAGGAAGGTTGAGAACCCCTGCTCTATTCCCACTTTGCTGCGAGTTTTTATCAAAACTGGGTGTTGGATTTTGTCAAAGGTTGGAAATTCTGAAAAGTAATGGCAAATAAATATTGTACAAAATCAATTACCTACAACATTGATTTTCTTTGGTTGTTTTTTATTTTTTAAATATATTTTTATTGATTTCAGAAGGGAAGGGAGAGGGAGAGATAGAGATATCAATTATGAGAAAGAATTATTGACCAGGGTCAGGGACTTAGCCAGGTGCGTTGGAACTCTCTGCCTGCCTGATCGCCCCTACCTGTTCCCCTGCCTGATCACTCCTAACTGCTTGCCTGCCTGCCTGATTGCCCCAACCACTCTGCCTGCCTGCCTGATCATCCCTAACCAGTCACCTGCCTAACTTTCTCTGCCTGCCTGTCTGATTGCCCCTAACCACTCACCTGCCTGCTTGATCACCCCTGCACACCCCATACTGAGATCGAGTCCATAACCCGCCATGTGCCCTTGGCTGGAATCGAACATGGGACCCTTCAGTTTGCATGCTGATGCTCTATCCCAGTGGTCAGCAAACTCATTAGACAACAGAGCCAAATATCAACAGTACAACGATTGAAATTTCTTTTGAGAGTTAAATTTTTTAAAACTTAAACTTCTTCTAATGCCACTTCTTCAAAATAGACTCTCCCAGGCCGTGGTATTTTGTAGAAGAGTCACACTCAAGGGGCCAAAGAGCTGCATGTGGCTTGCAAGCCACAGTTTGCCAACCATGGCTCTATCCCCTCAGCCAAAGCAACTAGGACTGGTTGTTTTTTCAATTATAGTTGACACACAATAGTAGTGTTAGGTGTACAACATAGTGTGAGTTCCAAATAATGGAAAATGAATGTTCACTGTACAATATCAGTTACATAGGTCATTGATTATCTTTTGAATTGTCATGTTTTCTTCATTGGTTTATTTTAAGGGTCTTTAAGAGATCTTTCTAAGGCCTTTCTCGTGATTTTGGTTCCCTCGTCTTCCTTTTTCCCTAAGGTCTTAAATACATCATTCATTTATAAAATTCATTTTTACTAAAGGCTTAATATATAAGATTGGGGGTAGATAAAGCAGTGAGGTTAGAGGAGAGAGCAAAAGAGGCAAAAATACCTGGCCTCATGCAGCTTACATTTCAATTGGGACACATATATCATAAACAATGTAGGTAAATTATATGTTAGTTGGCACTAAAACAATGAGAAAAAATAAAAGGTTAGAGGCTTTGCAATTTTAAACAAATGATTAGGGAAGGTCTTACTGAGAAATGCATCTGGACAGCGATCTGAAGGAGATGAGGGAGGGAGCTATATTGTCAGCCAGGGGAAGAGTATGCCAGCTAGTACTAAAACCCTGAGGTTGAAACATGCAGCATCCACAGCAAAGTCAGTGTGGTTACAAAAGAGCGTGTGTGTGTGTGTGTGTGTGTGTGTGTATTTGGGAATGTCTTATATTCCATTCATTCTAAGGACTTTCCCTCTGCATGAAATGGGAAGTTGTTGAGGTTTTGAGCAGAATTCTAACGCTAGAGTTTTCAAAAACACATCCTTGACAAGTGCAGAGGAAACACTGTATAAATTATATTAAATATTATTCTCTACTGGAGTGCATGTTTTTATAATCAGGCAAATATATTTTAAAATATGCTGCCAATAAGTACTTATATATTGTACTTATTGAGAAGTATTTTTTACTTTAAAAGAGCCAATCAGTATGGGAAGATTGGTTTATTTTTGAGAGTTAACTTGTATAGCTTTTTAAAATAGAGGATGATCTGTTATGACATAATCTTTAAAAAAGGTTATTATGGTGTCATAATTAGAATTATATCACTTCTGGTAATGTAGTGACATAGGAGATGAACTGAAATATCTGGATCTTATTTCTTAACCTGTAGAGTACATGTTTACTTGAGCAATAATAATTTAGAATTATGAGTATGGGATAAGAAAAAGTTCTGCGTCTTTTCAATAAAACAGTTGCTCTTTCAAGTTAAGTAACCATGTAACTGCAAATAATTTATGGTAAGTGCATTTTTTTCAATTCCATCAAGTGTTGGTAGTTATTTTTTAGGTTCCAAATAATGAAATTTTTCCTCAGTAGTGTTTAATTTAGAGTTCAACTTGGAATGTCTTTGCCAGTGATTGGTTCTTGAGTTTACTTTCCCTTTCTTTTTCTTTTGACTCCCCTCATCTCTCCACAAGTCAATTCTTTTTTCCTCCTGTTTGTCTTATTTTTAATCTGTGTATTGTATAGATAGAATTTAGTCGAGATAATCTTTATTGACTACATTAGAATAGATTAGTTTGGAAAAGTTACTAAAATAGTTGTTTTTTGAGCAATGAACTTTTCTGCCAAAATTGCTATATTGGACAATTGATATTTCTTAAACTGGTTCTTTAGAGCTTTTTGCAATATGTATTTCCTTTGAACTGTATAGCCCTCTGTCCTGACCAGATGTTTTATTTACTGTCCCCCAAATAATACTCAGTAATCTATAAGTACAGTGCATATATAAAGTTTAGGTATGTCCCAGGCTTTTTCCATGTCTCCCTTTCTTATTGTGCCATTTCACCTTCTTCAAATTCCCTTTGTCTTCTTCTCCACCTATACAAATTCTACCCATATTTCAGAATCAAATTCATATTCAGTCTTTTCAATAAAGCCCATTCTGTGTATTTGAGCCTGTTTTTTCTCCCTTTGAATTTTTACAGAAATAATCAATCATTGGCGGTTAACCATAAACTTTTATTGCTAGCTTTGAACTAGTACTTTACTGGTACAGTATTAGTCAAGGCTCTCCCAATGGATGTGTATATGTCTATACACACATATAAAAAGAGACTTATTATGGGAATTGGCTCATGTGATAATGGAGGCTGACAGTCACAAGATCAACAGGGTGAGTCAACCAGATGGAGACTCAGGCCCTACCAGGTTTGGCTCAGTGAATAGAGTGTCAGTCTGCAGACTGAACTGCAACATGCCCAGGTTGCAGGCTCTATCCCTAGTAGGGGACATTCAGGAGGCAGCCAATCAATGATTCTCCCTCATCACTGATATTTCTCTCTCTCCCTCTTGCTTTCTCTCTGAAAGCAATAAATAATATGTTTTTAATAAAGGAAAGAAAAAACACAAGATAGAGACTCACAAGAGCGGAGCTGAAGGTATAGAGAGGCTGGCAGGCTTGGGACCTAGGAAGAGCTGTTTTCAGTTTGAGTCTGAAGGCAGGAAAAGGCCAATATCCAGTCCAAAGAGTCAGGCCAAACGGATTCTCTCTCTCTCTTTTTTTTTAATCTTTATTATTCAGATTATTACATTTGTTTCTCTTTTTTTCCCTCCATAGCACCCCTCCACCCAGCTCCCACCCTTCCCTCTGCCCTTACCTCCCTCCCTTTGACCTCATCCATAGGTGTATGATTTTTGTCCAATCTCTCCCTGTATACCCCTCACCCCTTCCCCCCTGAGAATTACCAGTCCACTCCCTTTCTGTGCTCCTGATTCTATTATATTCACCAGTTTTTTCTGTTGATCAAATTTTTAATTCCCTTAATTCTTAGATTCACTTGTTGATAGATATGTATTCGTTGTTCATAAGGATTCTCTTTTAATATTTAATTTCTTTTGCTCTTTATTCATGGGTCTTGTCTTGCCAGCTAGGAGATAATTTGAGGGTGGGATGCTGTAAGTCATATTTGCTTATTTACCATCCATGAGTCTTTGCATCCTGGCTTAATGTATAGTAGATACATCTACACACTTTATAAAACCATTAACATTTTAGAGCGGGGAAGAGTCTTGAGGTTATTTTGCTTTAGATTTGGGGAATCAAGAACAGCTTTGAAATAGGAAGATCAATAATGTACCACTGTTCCTAACTGTTACAATAATAAAATGAGATCATGTAATGTGTGTGAAAAGTTTGATTCATTAAATAAAACTTTTGTTTTTGTGTGTGTCTTGTTGTTTTGCTTAGATTTTGAATCAGAATAGTTTGTAGTGTGTGTGTGTGTGTGTGTGTGTTAATCCTCACCTAAGGATATTTCTCCCATTGATTTTTAGAGAGTGGAAGGGAGAGGGAGAGAGAGAGAGAGAAAATCACCAATGTAAGAGAGATACATTAATTGGTTGCCTCGCCCATCTCGCCCATCTAGGGATGAAGCCTGCAACTGAAGTACGTGCCCTTGACTGGAATCAAACATGGGACCTTTTAGTCTATGGGCTGATGCTCTATCCATTGAGCCAAACCAGCCAGGGCAAAATAGTGTTTAAAAAGTCTTTCAATAAAAACAATTAATTAATTTTTTTTAAGTCCTTCAATTTGATAAATTAGATAATATTTCCTGGGTGAGGAATTGACTTTTTAAAAACTTTTTCTTTTTTCTTTTCTTTCTCTCTTCATTTAAAAATGTACATGATACATCAGTTACTCATACTCACAAGTATGTCCAAAGTGAGAATAGATTTAATTTGCGATTATGTCATTGTTTCCTCCAAACATTATCTGACATATTGAATTTACTGATTCCTATAGATTACAGTGATAAGGCATCATAACTAAGCTAATGGTATTAAATAATTTTGGGACCATCTTGAGCTCAGCTAGTCCAGCCTCTCCTTTAATAACAACAGAAAGTCAGTCAGGTTTGGGCTGCAGTGTGAAGCTGTAGAAATTGAAGTTATAATATCTAAACCCTAGAGTACTTTAATTTGAATTTAAATACTCTTCTTTAGAATTCTACAGTTGTGGGAACTGGTATTGATTGTTTTCAAATGTTTTTTATATAATTTATTTTTTCCCTCCCAGATTTGCTTGTAATCACATCTTAAAGCCTCCAAGATGGTACTAGCAGACCTTGGAAGAAAAATAACATCAGCATTACGCTCATTGAGCAATGCCACCATTATCAATGAAGAGGTATGTGAAATGTATATATTATTGCATATCATCCCTACCATTGGGGAGATGTAGTATGTATTAATAATCTCTATGTTTCTATTTATCTTGTTGATTTAATATGTATAGATAAAAACCTAAAATGGATATAATAGTATATTTTTTATTGAATTGACTATCTTCCTATTAAAATTTCAACTTTCTTTGAAGAATTAAAACAAAAAAAACCTTAACTTATATGTAAAAAGGACATTTAATATTCTGAAAATGTCTGAGATTTGGAAATATACTTTTCAAAAAATACTTTTTTAATTTATTTCAGAGAGAAAGGGAGAAGGAGAGAGAGAGAGAGAATCACTGATTGGCTGCCTCCTACTACACAGATGTATTCCTAGAAATGGAATTGCTAGATCATAAGGCGTGTGCCCTGACTGGGAATCGAACCATGACCTCCTGGTTCATAGGTCAGTGCTCAACCACTGAGCCTCACTGCCTGGGCTGAAAAATAGACATTTGGTTTGTCTCTTGATATGGGCCTAAAATTTCAGTATTCTGCTTCTTTCTTCCTAGTGAGGCATGTGTGTACCTGACCTTTTCTCCTCAACTTTTATTTAGCATTTTTATATTTTCATCTTGGCTACTTTGGTTTATTTCTCTGAAGTCCTCATTCATTTTTACGGGGATTAACCCCACTAACCTTTTGATGTATGAGCCACCTAGCCAGGGTAATTTTTTGGAGGTTTTTGAAAGCTAACTCCTTATATGGTATCTGAAATACTCTTCTGCCTAGCTTTATTATGTAAAGAGTTTTCTTTTTCCCATTTTTTTTCAACACAATGTATTTTAATGCTTGTCAGTTGAAAAAAGATGATTATAATCTACAAGAATACTTCATATTTTGTGGTACCAGTGGAAAAGTACTGATTTTGGTTTTGGAAAACCTTATTTAATATCTACTTAGTAGCTATGTGATAATAATTTGTGCAAGTCAACTTCAGCTTCCTTAATGTATAAAATGAGAAAATAGTATTTACCTGTGATTGTAAGAATCAAATTAAATAAGAGATAAAAAGTATTTTCTAACTTGGAGGTTTGAAAAAAAATTCTAATTATAAATTTGATACCAATAAATAAGCTAATGGTATTAAATAATTTTGGGACCATCTTTGAGCTCAGCTAGTCCAGCCTCTCATTTAATAACAACAGAAATTCAGTTTCAGATGTTTATTTATTGGAAGAATCAGGATTAGAATCTTTTCTCTATTTCCTCATCTAGGACTTTTATTTAAAATTGAATTTACTGGGGTGACATTGGTTAATAAAATTATATAGGTTTAAAGTATACAGTTCTACAGTACATCAGCTGTATATTGTATTGTGTATTCATCACCTTAAGTCAAGTCTTTCATTACCATTTATTGCCCTTTTACTCTAATTTAACTCTCCCCAGTCCCTTTTCCCACTGGTAATCACTATTGTCTGTGTCCATGAGGTTTTTTTTTTTTCCTTTACTTGATTCCTTCACCTTTTTTACCTAGCCCTCAACCCACTTCTCCTCTATAGCTGTCAGTTTGTTCTCTGTATCTATGGGTCTGTTTCTGTTTTGTTTGTTAGTTTTGTTCTTTAGATTCCACATGTAAGTAAAATCATATGGTACTTGTCTTTCTCTGGCTGGCTGCTTATTTCAATTAGCATAATGCTCTCCAGGTCCATCCATGCTGTCACAAAAGGTAAGATTTCCTGCTTTTTTATAGCTGAGTAGAATTCTATTGTGTAGATATGCCATAGCTTTTTTATCAACTCATCTATTAATGGGCACTTGGGCTACTTCCAAATCTTGGCTATTTTAAATAGCCAAGAATCAGTTTTTTAGGTTTCTACAGTTATATTCCCAGAAGTGGAATTGCTGGGTCATAAGGCAGTTTCATTTTTAAATTTGTTTTAAAAATTGTTGCCACTATTACAGATGTCCTCCATTTTCTTCACCTTTGCCCACATCCACCCAGCCCCTGGCCCCCCATTTCCCTGACCTTTAGCACGCTGTTGTCTGTGTCCATGGACTATGCATGTATATTCTTTGGCTAGGCTTTTCACATTCTTTTATCCAGACCCTTCCCCCTCTAAATCCCCTCTCCTCTGACATTTGTCAGTCTGTTCCATGTATCCATGCCTCTGGTTATATTTTGTTTGTCAGTTTATTTTTTTCATTAGATTCCACATATTAATGACATCTTTCTCTGACTGACATATTTGACTTAGCATAATAATCTGCAGATCTATCCATGCTGTCACAGCTACATAGTATTCCATTGTGTAAATATACCACAGCTTTTTAATCCACTTATCTACTGATGATCATTTGAGCTGTTTTCAGATCTGAGCTATTGTAAATAATGCTGCTATGAACATAAGGATGCTTATATTCTTTCTGATTGGTGCTTCAGGATTCTTAGGATGTATTCCCAAAAATAGGATTGCAGGGTCAAATGGCAGTTCATTTTTAAGTTTTTGAGGGGGCTCCATGTGCTTTCCACAGTGGTTGCGCCAGTCTGCATTTCCACAAACAATGAATGCATGAGGATTCCCTTTTCTCCACATCCTCATCAACATTTGCTGTTTGTTGATTTATTGACGTTAGCCATTCTGACAAGTGTGAGATGATATCTCATTGTAGTTTTAATTTGCATTTCTCTGATGATTGGTGACATTGAGCATCTTTTCATATGTCTGTTGCCCATCTATCTGTATATTCTCTTTGGAGAGGTGTCTATTCAGGTCCTTTGCCCATTTTTTAATTGAATTGTTTGATGGTTTTTTTGGTGTTGAGTTTTATAAGTTATTTATATATTTTGTATATTAACCCCTTATCTGATGTATATGCTCTTCCATTCAATGGATTGTCTTTTCATTTTGTTGATGTTTTCCTTTGCTTTGCAAAACCTTTTTAGTTTAATGTAGTCTCATTTGTTTATTTTTTTTCTTTTGTTTCCCTTGCCCAAGGAGATATAATGGAAAAAAATACTGCTAAGAGAAATGTCTGAGATTTACTGCCTAAGATTTCTTCTAGGATTTTTATAGTTTTAAATCATTTGTCTTTAATCCATTTTGAGTTTATTCTTGTGAATGATATAAGAAGGTAGTCTAGTTTCATTTTTTTTGCATATATCTGTCCATTTCACCAACACCTTTTATTAAATAGACTATCTCTATCCAATTATATGCTCTTGCTTCCTTTGTTAAATATTAATTAACCATAGTAAAGGCATGGGTTTGTTTCTTTATTCTTCCATTGATCTATATGCCTGTTTTTATGCCAGTACCATGCTATTTTGATTATTATGGCCTTGTAGTGTAGTTTGAAATTAGGTGAGCATGATTCCTCCAACTTCATTCTTCTTTCTCAAGACTCTGTAGCTATTCTGGGTCTTTTGTGGTTCCATATACTTTTTTGGAATATTTGTTCTAAATTTAGTGAACTATGCTATTGTATCTTGATAGGAATTGTGTTGAATATATTAATTGCTTTGAGTATTGTAGATATCTTAGGGATGCTAATTCTTCCTATCCATGAACACGGTATATACTTCCATTTATTTGTCTCTTCAATTTCTTTCTTCAGTTTCTTATAATTTTCCAAGTATAAGTCTTTTAGTTCTTGGTTAAATTTATTTCTAGGTATTTTATTTTATTTTTTGAAGCAATTGTGAATGAGTTTATTTTCTTAGTTTCCTGTTCTGATAGTTCATTATTAGTGTATAAAAAAAGCATCTGATTTGAGGTATTTATTATGTATTCTGCTACTTTACTGAGTTCACTTATTAGTTCTAGTAGTTTTTTGGTGGAATTGTTAGAGTTCCCTATATACAGTATCATATCATCTGCAAATAGTGACAGCTTTACTTCTTTTAAAAAAATTATTTATTTATTTTGTTAATCCTCACCCAAGAATATTTTTTCCATTGATTTTTAGAGAGAGTGAAAGGGAGAGAAAGAGAGAGAAAGAGGAAGAGAAAGAAACATGGATGTGAGAGAGACACATCTATTGATTTGTTGCCTCCTGCAACAAATAGGAAGATAGTCAAGGATCAAAACTGCAACCCAGGTATGTGCCCTTAATCAGGTATCGAACCTACAACCCTTCTATGTGTGGGTCAGTGTTCTAACCACTGCCAGGGCAACAGTTTTACTTCTTCCTTTCCAATTTCAGTGCCTTTTATTTCTTCTTGTGTGATTGCTGTGGCTAGAACTTCCAGTGCTATAATAACGAAAGAGTAATATGCTAATTTGACCAGACGTCATTCTAGATGTCCTTTCTGACAAAGCTGGGGCCCGAGGAAAACCATCCTGGATCCAGGGTGCCTGCAGGCGGCCCCAAGAAAGCCAGCCCAGATCCCAGGTGCCGGAGGGAAGCCAGCCCAGATCCCAGGTGCCGGAGGCCTACTCTTGCATGAATTTTCATGCATCAGGCCTCTAGTGTTGAATAGGAGTGGTAAAAGTGAGCATCCCTGTTTTGTTCCCAATCTTAAGGGAAACGCTTGTAGTTTTTGCCCATTGCGTATGATGTTGGCAATGGATTTGTCATCTATAGCCTTTATATGTTGAGGAATGTTCCCTCTATTTCTACTTTGCTGAGAGTTTTTATCATAAATGGGTGCTGGACTTTATCAAAAGCTTTTTCTGCATCAATTGATATGATCATGAGGTTTTTACCCTTCATTTGCAGATATTATACCAAGCTTGCATCCAACTTGACCATTGCATATGACTTTTTTAAAGTATTGCGGTATCTGGTTTGCTAATCTGGTTTTTGGAATTAGGATAATGCTGGCCTCATAAAATGAGCTTAGGAGTCTTCTTCCCTCCTCTTGAATTTTTTGGAATAGTTTCAGAAGGATAAGTGATCTTTGAATGTTTGGTAAGATTCATCTGTGAAGCCATCCAGTCCAGGGCTTTTATTTGTTGGGTGTTTTTTTTTTTTATTACTGCTTTAATTTTTCTAGTTATAATCTATCTGAGATTCTCTGATTCTCCCTGATTAAGTTTTAGAAGAATGTATGTTTTTAGCAATTTATCCATTTCATCCAGATTTTCCAAATTGTTGGCATATAGTTTTTCATAATATTTTCTTATAGTTCTGTGTATTTCTTTGGTGTCAGTTGTTACTTCTCCTGTTAATATCATTTCTGGTTTTATTCTTTTGGATCCTCTATTTTTTTTCCTGTTGAATTTGGTTAAAGGTCTGTCAATCTTATTCATCTTTCCAATAAACCAACTCTTGGTTTCATTGATCTTTGATATTATTTCTTTATACTCTATTTTGTTATTTCTGCTCTTATTTTTATTATTTTCTTTCTTATACTCACTTTGGGCTTTGTTGCTCCTTCTCAAGTTTCTTTAAATGTAAAGTTAGATTGTGTTTTTTTTTACATTTTTCTTGTTTCTTGAGGTAAGTCTGTAATGTTATGAATTTCCCTGTTAGAACTGCTTTTGATGTGTCCCATAGATTTGGAGTTATTGTGTTCTCATTTTCATTTATTCCAAGGTATCTTTTTATTTCTTCCTTGAGCTCATTGTTAACCCATTCTTGTTTAATAACGTTATTTAGTCTCCATGTCTGTGTGTGTTTTTCCGTCTTTATCTTGTTATTGGTTTCTACTTTCATAATATTATGGTCAGTGAAGATGCTTGATATGATTTCGGTCTTCATAAATTTTTTGAGATTTGATTTATGTACTAACATGTGGTCTATTCTAAATGTACTTGAAAAGAATATATCCTGCTTTGAGATAAAATGCCCTGAAGATATGATTAAATCCATCTGATGTACCATGTTATTTAAGGCCACTATTTCTTCTTTATTTTCTGTCTAGAAGATCTACCCATTAATGTCAATAGGGTATTAAAACCCCCTATTATGACTATTACTGTCAATCTCTCCCTTTATGTCCATTAAGATTTGCTGTACATATTTAGATGCTCCAATGTTGGGCACACAAATGTTTACAAGGGTTATATCCCTGCCTTCATGCAGTTTACCTTCTAGTGTGTAGACACTTATTTACATGAGCAGCAAAAGCCTCATCATTTATTTTTGTGTGTGTGTTAATCCTCACCTGTGGACTTTTTTTTCATTGACTTTTTTTAGGAGAGCGAGAGGCAGGGAGGGAGAAAGGAAGGAAGGAAAAGAGAGAAAGAAACATCAATGTGAGAGAGACACATCTATTGATTGCCTCCCATATGTGTTCTTGACTGGGAATCAAAACCTGGACCCTTCAGTGTGCGGGCCAACATTCTAACCATTGAGCACCCCATCACTTCTTAAGACTTTTTAGTTTTGACCTTTTAATCATGATGTATTGCCATTCAACCAATTTGTGATGATAGTAAGTTGTTAGTGGAGGATCATTTCCTTTTCACTTTGTTCCTCTACTCTGAATGGAAATAGTAGACTGGATCATTTTATTTTGTTACATTTTCCTCCATGGTAGTCCAGATAAGTAGATATTGTGAATATAAAGTGTTGTGTATCAGTAAACAGGAGATGTTCAGGAACATAGAAAACTTCAATGGCAACACTATTGTGTAGTAACTTTCTTTGGCTTATATATTGTCTTTATTATTACTTTAATATCAGAACAAAATTCTAATTAATACTTAGTTGAGTAAAACTATATAGAGCCGAAACCGGTTTGGCTCAGTAGATAGAGCGTCGGTCTGCGGACTGAAGGGTCCCAGGTTCAATTCCGGTCAAGGGCATGTACCTTGGTTGTGGGCACATCCCCAGTAGGGGGTGTGCAAGAGGCAGCTGATAGATGTCTCTCTCTCTCATCGATGTTTCTAACTCTCTATCCTTCTCCCTTCCTCTCTGTAAAAAATCAATAAAATATATATATTTTTAAAAACTATATAGAATGTCTTATTTTGACAAAATGACTAGACATTTTATAAGATGATATCTCTAAAGCTAACAAAACTTTGTTTCCCCAATAATGTAATATTGTTTTTATTTAGCTATGGTAGTATATGATGATTTATCAAACATTGTTTTTATATGATTGAAATGGAAATAATACACTAAGCATTTTCAATTGTATTTATTTGCAGGTATTAAATGCTATGCTAAAAGAAGTATGCACAGCATTATTGGAAGCAGATGTTAATATTAAACTAGTGAAGCAACTAAGAGAAAATGTAAAGTAAGTTCAATTAATTAGGTAATAAAACAGGCAAAACTAAATTTAGTTTTCTGGGATGAAGAGCTAACTAGAAAAGTTCTGTATCATGAAAGGTTTCTGCTATACAGCACTGGAAAAAATAAACTCATGTATGTGTTAGAAGATTGCATGTATAGTATATTTTCATAATGATTGTTTAAAGAATAGATTACATGTGGCTTTCATTTAATTATTGATTTCTTTCCATTTTATTGTTGTCTTTGGATGGATTCAGTCATATACTGTATAGTATTTTAATATAAAACCTTTTAACAATTCAGATTCTTTATAGAAAGTGGTGCCATTTTATCCTCTTCAGGCTTAAGCATTAATCAGTCTCCTTCATTATTGGAGAACTAGAGGCTCGGTGCACAAAATTCATACACAGCAGTGGTGGGGAGGGTCCCTCAGCCCGGCCTACACCCTCTCATAATCCAGAACCCCTCAGGGAATATCCAACTGCCAATTGGGAATTGGGCCTAAACTGGCAGTCGGACATTCCTCTCACAATCAGGACTACTGGCTCATCTGCCTGCCTGCCTCCCTCATCTCCCTTAACCCCTCTCCCTGCCTGCATAATCATCCCTAACTGCTCTCCTACTTGTCTAATTGCCCCTAACCACTCATCTGTCTGCCTGATCGCCCCTAACTACTCTGCCTGCCTCCCTCATTTCCCCTAACCCCTCTGCCTGCCTGGATGATCACCCCTAACTGCTCTCTTACTTGTCTAATTGCCCCTAACCACTCATCTGTCTGCCTGATCACCCCTAACTACTCTGCCTGCGTACCTCATCGCCCCTAACTGCTCACTGTCTGCCTGATTGCCCTAACCATTCTGCCTGATTGCCCTAACCACTCTGCCTGCTTGCCTGATCGCCCCTAACCACTCTGCCTGCCTGCCTGATCACCCCTAAGGACTCTGCCTGCCTACCTGATCACCCGTAACCACCTCTGCCTTTGCCTCGGTCCCTGCCGCCATGGCTTCATCTGGAAGGATGTCCAGAATGACGTCTGGAAGGTCATTCAGCTGTCAGTGTAATTAGCATACTACGCTTTTATTATTATAGAATTGTCTTCTCTTTGGTTTCTTTGTCCAAATTTGAATGAAGTACAAATATATCTGGTCTCGGTTATCTTGTTCACAGGGAGGGTCACTGGCTGGAGAAGGGCACATAGAATAATGTAAGGAACTCAGTTAACTGCATCCTAGCCCTGGATATGCACAGGTCATCCCTCCTTTTCATATTACCAGATTGGATAATAAATGTAGTATTACTAGCATTTAAGATGTAGGACTAGAGAAGTAGTCTTATTTTCTGCTAGGTTTAAATATATCTGAAGTATATATGCTGCAAGAAAAATAAATAAAATTAATACTCTTCAGTGATACGAAGACAAATTAATGTTTAAAAATTTTAAAAAGCCTTCTAAAACTAACCAATGTCTTATTCTAATATTTCATGATACATTCTGATACATTCTTTATAGTATAGGCTTTTGAATCTGTAGTAAGTATATGCATGTTAAAGTTTATTAATATGAATAAGTAAATATTTTTATATTTTTTGGGAGAAGAACTTCTTTTTTTAGTGTCTTAATTGGCTCTTCTTCTTCCTACCCTCAAATACCATCATCATGAAGGTCTGCTATTGATCTTGAGGAGATGGCATCTGGTCTTAACAAAAGAAAAATGATTCAGCATGCTGTATTTAAAGAACTTGTGAAGGTAAAAAGTGTATCAAGCTTCTGCTATGATTCTCTATAGACTCAAAGGATAAAAATACCTTAGCACTACAAGCAGGAATATTATTTCAGAATACTTTTTTATCTGTTTATAGACTATTCATCTATATTAGAAGTATTGATTATTAACTTTTCTAAAGTGGCCTAATTTTATTATAGACTTTTCTAAATACAAAATTCTGATTACAGATGTGAAGTCCAGTACTATTCCTGCAAAAAAATTTTAAAGTCATGTTTTGCCTATTTTCAGGGCAAGTGTTCTTTTCTACACTCTTCATTGTGTACAGTGGTCTTTTTGAAAAGGCCAAATATCCCAACTCTTGCCTAGATGTGAGCAATTTTGGATTAACAAAGTTTTATTTTGCATGAGTAAATATAGCCTATTACTCTGCCTCACCTTAGAACTGATATTGCTGCTGCTGTCATGAAAATTATGGTGAAATCTTTAGAGCTTTAATAAATATGTATGCAATCTAATGGTAGGGGGAGAGAAGGGAGAAGGAACTAAGTCTTTTTCTTTTTTCTTTTTAAAGAGCAACAGATGTCTGCTAGTGGTCTCCTGATATTTTTCTCTATGTTGTGTGATTTGTTTCATTTACTCCTTTGGTTCCTGCAAAGCTGATTAGTACTTGGAGAAAGTCTAGTTATCTTAGATGGCTATGTCATTTCAATTTAGTCCTGTAGACTAATTAATAAAAAAGGAAATTCAGAGGGAAGGAATCAGAGTATGTATCTAGTCACACTTCTCAGTTGCAGTTGAGAAAAGTAAGACAACTAGTTGGTGGCAGACCTAGGTCTGATCTCCAAATTCCTTGTGCAGTGCTGCTCACATTATTTCCAGATTGCTTTTCATCTAGCACCTGAGATGAGCACAGGATAAGTGAAAATTGTTAATTTTAGAGCCTGGCTTCTTTAGGCGATTCTGGAGTATTAAGTGCTTTATTAAAATAACATTTACTATTGAGTATCTGCCTTATTCTAAGCAGTGTGCTAAATGCTGCTGATAACAGAAATGAGCAAGACTGGTGCTTATGGTCCAGAGCAGTGATGTTCAAAGTAAGGTCAAATTATTTTCACAGTAACACGAAGACATTATTTGCCTTTTTTTGTCTCTTTTACTGTGTTGGTATTTGAGGGTGCAAAAGCAGTTGTGAGTAAAACTCCCCAGCGCAAATCAAAATATTGGTACCAAATTATACATTGTACTCTTTACTACCACATATTTGCAATTAATAAATAAATTGCCAGTTTCACTTAAGAATGCCCTTGATGGAACAATAGAAATTATTAGTTGTACTAAATCTTGACCCTTGATTATATACAAGGCCTTGTAAGATTTTGTGTGATGAAATGGGAAATATGCAGAAAGCCCTTTTGCTGCATATTGAAATTTGATGGTTGACTTGAAGAAAGCACATGTGTGATTGTTTGATTGTAAGCCACTTTTTTCTGCATCACCATTTTTATATGAATGTACAACAAATAGATAGTCTGGTTATTCAGACTTGGGTATTTAGCAAATATTTTCTCCAAAGTAAATAAAGTAAGTCTGTCACTTTAAGGCAAATAACTAACAATATTGTGACCAGCGATAAAATTCAAATTTTCAAGTGAAAATTAGAAACTTGTATCTCTACCTTAAGTTTGACAGTGTTCCAATACTTACTTTTCTGATGAGATTAGTATTCATATTAATAAATTAAATTATTTGATGTTATATAGTGAATGTGAATCCCAATAATTTCAAAATGACTAATGTATGATATTAGAAAATCATGATAACAATATAAGATCCATGCAAAGTACAAGATACAATGACAGATTTTAATGTAATAGAGCAGCGATTTTCAACTGCAATGGCACACTGGTGTGCTACAAGAATTTTTAAAACATTCAGTATCTGACTATTTAGTCCAGGGACACTGACCTCTTTTCCCTTAGCTTATCATATTAAAAAATGACAAAAATTAGCACAACAACAACTGTCTAGGGTGAATGAATCAAAATTATACCTGTTTTGTTTTGTTTTTTTGTTTTGTTTTGTTTTTGTCAGATCAGCAAAAAGTACAATATATTTTTTGGTATGCCACAGAATTTTAGCAATTGGTTTATGTGTGCCCTGAGATGAAAAAGGTTGAAAGTTGCTATAATAGAGTATGAAAGTTAAGAGGGGGAAAAAAAAGTTCGTGGGGTTTCATATTCCACACTGCACTAACCTTTACCAACTACCATGATTATAAAGGAGTCCTGAAACTAAAAATTTCTGGACTGTTATTGTAGAGTGCAGCTGGAAGAATAGATTTATAAAATAATAATTCAGTAAAATGCATATGTTCCAAATATGTTCATAGAGAGCTCATTTGACCATGAGATATAGAGAATGGAGGTAAATGTAGGATAGCATTAGTTTTCTAAAAGGAGTGGATTTATATTTAAGATAGATTTTTGCCTATTTCAGAAGTTTGCTTAATAAGGCTAGGCAAAATATGTGTTCTTTTCCTATTTTCCCTACAACATGGCTTTCTTCCAAATTCAGGTGTAATATGGATTATGTGACTTTTATGCTGTCTTTTAGCATGAGCTTGGAAAACTTTCTCTTAAGGACTAAATATTTTAGGCTTTGTGGGCCATATGATTTCTGTTTCAACTACTTGCCTCTGCTGTTGTAGCACAAAAGCAGTATGGGTGCAATAATGTTTCATTAAAACTTTTTATACACATAGTTTGCCACATTAATTACTGTTATGGCTTTATTATACTAGAAGCCTGGTGCACAAAATTTGTGCACTCAGAGGAAGGTAGAGTTCCTCAGCTCAGATAGCGAGAGGGCAGAGGTCAGGCTGAGGGACCCCACCGGTGCACGATCAGGGCCAGAGAGGGACACAGGAGGTTGACCAGCCAGGGAGGGACCATGAGAGAGCTCTTGCTCAGTTCCAATCGGCTGGACCCCAGCAGCAAGCTAAACTACCAGTTGGAGCGTCTGCCCCCTGGTGGTCAGTGCACATCATAGTGGCTGGTCAACCGGTCGACTGTCTGTACCCTGGTGGTTAGTACACATCATAATAAGTGTTTGAGCAGCCTTAGCATATCATTAGCATATTATGCTTTGATTTGTTGAACAGATAACTGGACACTTAGCATATTAGTCTTTTAAACCATAGGATAGAGATCTATGTTTTAAACTCCCAAACAACTGACTTGCAAATGAATTTTTTTTTTTAATAAACTTTAAAAATACCTCATGCTTGTTAGTTTGGGGACTGTTCATGTGTGAATCTTAATTTTCCACTGACTAATTAAAAATGGTGATTATTTTTTACTAACCCTCTAAATATAACTAATTTATAGAACAGTAGACTTTTGGCGTTGGAAAATTTGACATTTGACTGACTTGGAACGTCTTTCACATGTAATTTATAATTTTGTTCATATATAAACATTTGCCATATTGGATGTAAAGATAGGTGCTGTCTCAATATTTAAGCCATTTGCCACATGTGGTTATTGAGCACTTTTATAATTTGGCTATCCAAATTGAGATGTAAGTATGAAACACTTGCCAAATTTGAAGACCTACTATAGAAAAAGGAAATATAAAATATCTTATTTAAGTATAGACCACATGTTGAAATGTTAATATTTTGGGTGTATTGGGTTAAGTAAAATATTAAAATTAATATCAATTGTTTTTGCATTTTTAAATGTCACTATTGGAAATTTAAAAATGTATATATGTTTTCATATTTCTGCAGTGCTGATGTCAATTGCTCCTTTGGCTCAAACTCGGTCTCACATTTCATTCACATTCTACTTTGTCCTAAAAAATGTTTTGAGATCCTTACTCTGAATTGGTTTGGCAGTATAGGCTTGCTTATGACTTCACAATGCATTATTTTAAGTTCTTAAATTTCACTGTGTGTACAAAGGGAAATAGAGTTGTATTAGAATGGTAGAATAATGGTTGCCTTTTATAAAAATATCCTTAAATTACTTTTACAATTTAAAAGTTTTGAAGAGAGATGCTTTGAATGCAAGCATATGTTAACCTGATTTTCTATTTATTTCCTTTTGGGGATATAGCTTGTAGACCCTGGAGTTAAAGCATGGACACCTACTAAAGGAAAACAGAATGTGATCATGTTTGTTGGATTGCAAGGGAGTGGAAAAACTACCACATGTTCTAAGGTAAATTATAATTAACTTTAAAATAAAGTCATAGAGAAGATAGTTTTGTAAAAAATCAAATTTTATGTTAAATCAAGCTTTATAGTATTGTTGCTTTTCAGTTTTGTATTACTTGATGTATCTATTATATATTTGTAATAGCTTTTTGTAGGATAAGAAAAAGTAAACCCATAGTTTCTCTTGTGATTGCTTTTTTAAAAAAATAGTACTTTTTTAATTGATTTCAGAGAGGAAGGGAGAGGGACAAAGAGGTAGAAACATCAGTGATGAGAGAGAATCATTGATCAGCTGCCTCCTTTATGCCCTCCAGTGAGCATCAAGCCCACAATCCAGGCCTGTATCCTTGACTAGAATCAACTCTGGACCCTTTAGTCTGCAGGTTAATGCTCTATCTGTTGAGTGAAACCAGCCAGGACACTTGTGATTGCTTTTTGTAAGAAAGATAGATCTGCTGAGACTGGTTTGGCTCAGTGGATAGAGCGTCGGCCTGCGGACTGAAAGGTCCCGGGTTCGATTCCGGTCAGGGGCATGTACCTTGCTTGTGGGCACATCTCCAGTGTGGGGTGTGCAAGAGACGGCTGATCGATGTCTCTCTCTCATTGATGTTTCTGACTTTCTATCCCTCTCCCTTCCTCTCTGTGAAAAATCAATAAAATATATTTTTTAAAAAAAGAAAAGAAAGACAGATCCTATATAATAAAAACCTAATATGCAAATTGACCAATCATTAGAACAACCAGTCTCTATGATGCACACTGACCACCAGGGGTCAGATGCTCAATGCAGGAGCTGCCCCTGTTGGTCAGTGCACTCCCACAGGGGAGCACCACTCAGCCAGAAGACTGGTTCAAGGCTGGCAAGCACAGGAACAGAAGCAGGAGCCAAGTGGTAAGGAACAGCAAGCAGGTGGGTGGTAAGGAGCTAGGGGTCCCAGGCACAGGCCAAACTGAGAAACCCACCTGATTGCATGAATTTCATGTACGGGGCTTCTAGTTTCTATATAACTATGTTATTTCTTTTACCAATAAGACTTCCAGTCCTTTAAGGAGGTGAGTATATGACTTTTTAGTGGAAAAAAAAGGAAAGTTTACCTTATCTCCCATGGCTCAAAACTATCCTATTCATAGTGTCACATCCAGCATAATATAGATCTTTATTTTACACTAGAGGACTGGTGCAAGGGTTCATGCACCAGTGGGGTTCCTCGGCCTGGCCTACGCTTTCTCGCAATCTGGGACTCCTTGGGGGATGTCAGTTTTAGTCCAGTCCAGATTGGAGGAAACTTGATCCCTACAGGCCCAATCCAGACAGGAGGGAGCCAATCCCCGAGGCCCGATCCAGACAGGAGGGAGCCCGATCCTGTGCGTTGAGCATCTGTCCCCTAGTGCATGTCATAGCGACCAGTTGTTCAGTCATTCAGCCACTTAGGCTTTTATACAGAGAGAGTAGAAGCTTGGTACATGAAATTTGTGCATGGTGGAGGGGGAGGTGTCCTCTCAGCCCAGCCTGGACCCTCTTCAATCTAGGACACCTCGGGGAATGTCTTAACTATCATTTTAGGCCTGATCCCACAGGGGGCATTCCTCTCACAATCTGAGACTGCTGGCTCCTAACTGCTCACCTGCCTGCCTGCCTGATCATCCCTACCTATCCCTCCCCACCACCAGCCTGGTTGCCCCTACCTGCCTCCCCTAGCCGGTCTGATCATCCCTAAGTGCCCCACCTGCTGGTCTAGTCTCCCTTTAGTGCCCCCCATGCTGGCCTGGTTGCTCCCAACTGTCTCCACCCCCACCGGCCTGGTTCCCCCTGACTCTTCCCCTCTGCTGGCTTGATTGCCTCTAACTGCCACCCCCTGCCGGCCTGGTCTCCCTTCACTGCCCCCCCACCAGCCTGGTTGCCCCTCACTGCCCCCCATGCTGGCCTGGTTGCTGCCAACTGCCCGCCCCTTCCTGCCGGCCTGATCACCACTCACTGCCCTCCTCTGCCAGCCTGGTTGCCCCTTACTGTACCCCCCCTGCTGGCCTGCTCATCCCACGCAGCCTGCTGGTCAGTCATTTGGTCGTCCCTCACTGATCCTCCTGCCAGCCTGCTGTGGTCAACCCATGCAGCCTGCTGTGTGGTTGTTACTATGAGGGTGTCGTGACTAATTTGCATATTACCCTTTTATTAGTATAGATTATTAGTACAGTGGTACCTCGAGATACGAGTGCCCTAACATGCAAGATTTTTGAGATACAAGCTGTTGAGCGAGTGATTTTTGCTTTGAAATACGAGCAACAGTTGAGATATGAATAATCGCGTGGATTGGCCAGCTGCACACGACACATCAGTTTACCGTGCCTCAAGGTTACGGAACGAATTAAACTCGTATCTCGAGGTACCACTGTATAGATATCTTTATGCTAATTTTTAATTCATTATACTACACTTTCTTCCAGAATTGGGTGCCTCAACTTTGTTACCAGGTTTAGTTTCACAAACTTCAGCTATCTTAAAGCTTAGAAAAAAACAAAGGATTATTTCTTAGAAGATTATGTTATTATTTTTACTTTATTAATACTAATTATAATTAACATTTTTTACGATAGTCATTTATTGCTTGATCTTCTTATATCCTTTGAATGTGACTGTATGGCAGTTAAGATTTAAACTCTAGAAAAGTTACTGTATTCAAAAATTTAATAATACTACTCAGGAGAATATGGGTAATTTTACTTAATTCTTTAAGTAAATAACTAGGAGAAACAGTAAAAATTATATATATAATAATGTATGTTTATTGATATTATATGTTTTTTTAATCTTCCTTTCCCAGTTAGCTTATTATTACCAGAGGAAAGGTTGGAAGACCTGTTTGATATGTGCAGACACATTCAGAGCAGGTAATTTGTTGAAATTTGAAATTCTGTTTTCAGTAACTTTTATTTTTAAGTTTGAGGATTCATTAACTCTTTATCTTGTAGGGGCTTTTGACCAACTAAAACAGAATGCTACGAAAGCAAGAATTCCATTCTATGGAAGGTGAGTTTTTGTTTTTTATTTTGATACTCAAGTGCTTCATCTTGTCTCTTTATTTTTATGTTATCTAGTCACATTTTAATATATACTAATATATACTTATAAGTTTAAATTCTTTCTGGAACAAAGTAGGAATATAATTAATAAATTGGTAACTTTTATTATTATAACGTAACTCTTCTGACTCAACCTGATAGAGTAGAAATTGTTTAGTTTTTAATTCTGCTTTGCATGCTTATCATTCTGCCTTTGCATACTTTCTGAACTCCTTTTGTTTCTCTCTATTCCTATTGTTTCTTTTAAGATCTGTCTAAAACATTCTTCATTTAAATACACAGTGGTGAATTCCATACTGTCCGTTTCTTTAGTACATTATTTTAAAAAGTTTGGTGATCTGCCTGACCGAGTAGCTTAGTTGGTTAGAGTGTTTGATCTCTGGTCAGGACACATACAAGAAAGCAACAATGAATACCTAAATAAGTGGAACAACAAATAGACATCTCTCTTTCGCTCTCTCTTTCTCTTTCTCCATTTTTTTTTAAATTGTTCATCTTAAAATGTTTTATAATCTGTACACGTATCAGAGATTCTGATCATTGCTGTCTTCATTTTATACATTGCTATTCAGTTAGGTCCGTGATCAGCAAACTGCGTCTCTCGAGCTTCATGTGGCTCTTTGACCCCTTGAGTGTGGCTCTTCCACAAAATACCATGGCCTGGGCGAGTCTATTTTGAAGAAGTGGCGTTAGAAGAAGTTTAAGTTTAAAAAATTTGGCTCTCAAAAGAAATTGCAATTCTTGTACTGTTGATATTTGTCTCTGTTGACTAATGAGTTTGCCGTCAACTGAGTTAGGTAGTTTGTATATGTTAGAAAGATTAATGAAAAGAAACAAGTCTAAATTGAATTTAGGAGGATTTGAGACAATTGCATTTTTCTTAACAATATTCATGTAAATGGTTTATAATACCTTCAGGAAGAAAGTTTAAAGAAGCTAAAATTTGAGGTAATTAAATAGTGAATATTTGTTGATAGTCATTACCGTCTACTTTTTGGCTGACCAAAAAAGCTAGTGAACTTGGGCTACATATGCTCTTTAATTTTTTTTTCTTTTAGTTATTTTTTAATAATTTCTAAGAAATAGACTAATGAAAAATAGTAGGTATTTTAATTTTAGGATAAAGACTGTTTCCCACATAGTTTTAAAACTCAAGGGAACCTTAGCTGGTTTGGCTCCATGGATAGAGAATCAGCCTATGGACTGAAGGTTTCCCAATTCAATTCCATTCAAAGGCACATGCCTGGGTTGCGGGCTTGATCCCCAGTCGGGGGCATACAGGAGGCAGCCAATCAATGATTCTCTCCCATCATTAATGTTTCTCTCTTTCTCCTTCTCCCTTTCTCTCTGAAATCAATAAAAATATATTTTTTTAAAAAGGTCAAGTGATGATAAAATGTTATATCTGTAGGGTTCAAAATTTCCAAATGATATAATAGCTCAGATAATTACTTGAACTTTTGACCAAAGCTGGAGTATTAATTTTTAACCAGTAATCTCTGTACCATTTATTAAATAACCTCTCCTTTATTCATGTTACCTTAAAAAACATATTAGTGAGCATTGTTTCCTCTTGGAGAGCTGAAGGGAATTGGACTGGGGAAGAACTTGAACTATATCTGCAATGTTAAATTTATGTATAGTATATGTTGGGGGAGGTGGTAGGTCTTTTTTAAGGAAAAAAAAACACTATTTTAATTAAAAGTTTTAAATTAAAGAAGTGAATTTACTAAGTTTCACTTCCTAGTTAACAGTTTTTAGCGTGTCTCTCTATGCTTGATTTCATTATCTTTACAAATCAAATTAACACACAGATATAGATAGATAGGTATGTGGGTAGGTGGGTGGGTGGATAGATGGATGGATGGATATAGATAATCTTAAATTAAAATGGACTCTTACAGTGCTTTGTACCTTCATTGCTGTGGTAATGGTTATATGAGTTATATAAATTTCTCAAACTCATCAAAATGAACATTTAAAGTAGTGCATTTTACTGTATGTGAATATGCCACATATAGAGTTGATTAAAAATGGGATCTTATGACAAGATAGTGATTATTACTGGGAGGGAGTGAGGTTACTAGTTATGTTGTTTCTTGATCTTGATGCGTTTGCTTTTCGAAAATTCATTGAGTTGATTATTTGATTTTTCTATGTATGTTATTCATTAAAACAAATTCTAAGAAAATGGTATCTTAGTAATTCTGTTACAGACAATATATTGTTTAAGGTAATTCTTTTTTACGACATCATTGTATTCTTTTGTATGCATGTAAATTTTTAAGCACTTTCCTTATGAACATATCTGATCATATTTTTTTACACATTTATAAATTTTAATTGTATCTTATATTTAAAATATCTGGTAGTAACTAATCTGTATTTTCTTTATCAACATTTTCTTGCCTATTCTAACCAACTAATTGCCCTGGATAAATTTTAGAATTTTTTATTAAATTTCAAAAAGAAAAATCACCCAAGATTATTGATCATTTAAAATATATTCCATTGAAATCAGTTAATTTAGGGGAGAACTGACATCTTTACTGTATTTGTATAGTTCCTTTTGGGAATCTGTTATATCTTTTTTGTTAAAAAAGATTTTTATGTCCAAACTAGTAATATCCTTCATTTAAATCTCATATGTATTCTTACTAAGTGTATTTTCTACACTGTGTTGTTATTTTAGGAGAAAACATTTTTTTTTGGATTATGTCTTTTCATTTGACAGTATTGATCTGTATAAAAAGTTCCACTCATCAAGAGAATACAAATTAAAATTTGATCTCATATTTTTACTTTTAAAGTGAAATATTTTTGAGGATTGTAAAACTGTAGTGCAATAGGAAGGAAATTAAACATTGTGGAGGACATTTTTGTTTTAAAAACCAAAAGTCTAAGCGGTCAGACCAATTTATTTAAGGTCAATCTGTAGGGCTGTATCAACAGTTTCAAAGAAGCAACATTAATATGTTTCTCATATTGGCTATTTGTTTAATATTAAGAAATGAGAAAAACCTTAAATGACCAACAATAGGACATTTATTTAATAAACAATGACAAAGCTATCTAATGGAATGCTTATAAAAGTCATACTTTATAGGAACATTTAATGGTTTTTATAATGCTTACAAAAGGTATTAAAAGGAAAAGCATGTGAAACACTAGGTAACATAAATTCAATTACTGTATTTTTAAAAATTGAAGGAAACAACTTATTCAAGAGAGACATACACCAGAATCAGACAATTTTTTGTAATTGGGAAACTGGATACCACTTTATGCTGATCTAGAAGTAAATTGCTATAATGTAATGTATTTATTAGGTTTTATTCTTCTAAATTGGAATTGAGATCATTATGACTTTTCCATAATAAATTAAAGGAAGTTTTGGTGTTGATTGTTAAATCATTTATCCATGTTAAATAGCTATACAGAAATGGATCCTGTTATCATTGCCTCTGAAGGAGTGGAGAAATTCAAAAATGAAAATTTTGAAATTATTATTGTTGATACAAGTGGTCGTCATAAACAAGAAGACTCTTTGTTTGAAGAAATGCTTCAAGTTGCTAATGCTATAGTAAGTAGCTTTATTTTAACATTATGAAGTCTTTGGTTAAGTTAGTTGTAAACCCTGATTGAGTTTATGACCTATATAAATTATTTTTTGCCTATAAGACAGGTTCCAAGTACTTTATTTTTATCTTGGGTACCTCTATCTGTTTGAAAATCACTTTATCTTCTCTACATTAAATATGAAATATTTATTAGCAAATATCAGAAAAATCATTACCAATCTCGTTCATCTTATTAGTATGTATGAGAAAACAAAACAAAAATCATGAATTAACCTTTAATAACTATTGCATTTCCTTTCTGTAAGTACTTAAATTAAATTAGAAACATTTACTTTAGAATTTTCAAAGTGAGGCACTTAAAAATATTAATCATCACTTAGTTTCTCTTTAGAATTTTGATGAAAGTAATTTGGAAAGAAGAAGCAGTTTATAGGTAATCTATAGCACACATTACAAACCCATGTTTTGCCACTGGATGGAGACTGTAATTCTTTGGTTTATTATAATAAGTTTCTTTTTAACTATGCCAATATTTTGACCTAGTTAAGCACAGCGAAGAGAAATAGTCTCACATATATTTTATTCAGTTTGGTTTTCATGTGCATTGTTCTATTTTTTCTTTTTCTCTGATTTACTTTTACTCTTCTCTTTGCCTACAGTGTTAATCTTACAGATCTTTGTATAACTTTTTTCTGTTTATTCAGGCATTGGCCCAAATGTTTACCTCCAGAGAGGCCTTCCCTGACTACCCTCCCTTAAGAAGTCTCCCTCACCTCAAAACTGATATTCTCTATCCCACTTTAGTTATTAAACACCTATTTATTATCAGTCTCCTCTGACTAGAATGTAAGTCGCACTAGGACAAGGATTTTCTTACTCATCTCTTTTTCTTAGGACCTAAATAGTGCCTAATACATAATACTCCCTCAATAAATATTTATTGATTGGATGAATAATTATTTATAATAAATATTTTATATAGCTTCTAATGATGAAATTGCTGAAGATCAGGAAAAATATGTATCTTTTCTATTTAAATTTTCTAGCAACCTGATAACATTGTTTATGTGATGGATGCCTCCATTGGGCAGGCCTGTGAAGCCCAAGCTAAGGCTTTTAAAGATAAAGTAGATGTAGCCTCAGTAATAGTGACAAAACTTGATGGCCATGCAAAAGGAGGTGGTGCACTCAGTGCGTAAGTATCATTGATGCTCTTGTTCTATGTCTTAGGCTTATATGGTGTGTGTGGGTGTGTGTGTGTGCGCGCGCGCTTGCGCTCACACGTGCACACACAGTTACAGATTTCTTTTTTTTTAAATAATTTTTATTGTTCAGATTATTACATTTGTTTCTCTTTTTTTCCCTTCTATAGCTCCCCTCCACCCGGCGCCCAACCCTCCCTCTACCCTTACCTCCCCCCACATTGTCTTCATCCATAGTTGTATGATTTTTGTCCAATCTCTCCCTGCACCTCTCTCACTGCTGAGAATTGTCAGTCCACTCCCTTTCTGTGCTCCTGATTCTATTCACCAATTTATTCTGTTGATCAGATTTTTAATTCACTTAATTTTTAGATTCACTTATTGATAGATATGTATTTTTTGTTCATAATTTTTATTTTTATCTTTTTCTTCTTCCTCTTCTTAAAGAGTACCTTTCAGCATTTTATATAATACTGGTTTGGTGTTCATGAACTCCTTTAGCCTTTTCTTATCTGTGAAGCTCTTTATCTGACCTTCAATTCTGAATGATAGCTTTGCTGGGTAGAGTAATCTTTGTTGTAGGTTTTTGCTATTCATCAGTGGGAATATTTCTTGCCACTCCCATCTGGCCTGCATAGAGAAATCATTAGCTGACAATCCTATGGGTGCTTCCTTTTAGGTAATTAATTGTTTTTCTCTTGCTTCTTTTAATATTCTCTCTTTGTCTTTTGCTCTTGGTATTTTAATTATGATATGTCTTAGTGCAGTCCTCTGTGGATTCCTTTTATTTGGGGTTTTGTGTGCCTCCTGGACTTGTAAGTCTATGTCTTTCACCAGATGTGGGAAGTTTTCAGTCATTATTTCTTCAAATAGGTTTTCAGTATCTTGCTCTCTCTCTTCTTCTGGCACCCCCATAATTCTGATGTTGGTACACTTGAAGTTATTCCAGAGGCTCCTTACATTATCTTCACATTTTTGGATTCTTTTTTCTTTTTGCTTTTCCAGTTGAGTGTTTTCTGCTTCTTTATATTTCAAATTTTTGACTTGATTCTTGTGTTCCTCTAGTCTGTTGTTAGGTCTCTGTATAATATTTTTTATTTCAGTCAGTGTATTTTTAACCTCTAGTTGGTCCTTTTTCATCTCTAGTTGGTTCTTTTTCATCTCCTCTTGGGTCTTGCTAAATTTATCCATCTTTTCTAGGAAATTTTTGAAAAACCTTATAACCATGGTTTTGAAGTCTATATCCAGTTGTTTGTTTTCCTCCATTTCTTTCATTTGTGATCTGTTCCTTTGTCTCCGCATTTTCACTATGCTGGGAAAATTTCTGTGTTGGAATTAGCCTTATGATACAAGACTTGAAAAACTGCAAAAGCCTCTCTGTTTAGCTTAGGTGGGGTGGAGTCTCAGGGCTTAGTGGACCACCTTGCCTTCCAGTCAGCCTCACCCTATGTGGCCCTTGGGTCTCACATGTCTCTCAGTAATCACTGGAGCCATCCCTGTGTGCACGCTCATGGTGCCCCTAGACCACTGCCTTTCTGGCTCCCCTGCGCTCCGGGACCCATATGAGTCTGGGCTCTCACCCGAAACTGGTGTTCAGTGGAGTTAGAAGTGGCGCAGTTGGGAGGCTCTGTCTCCTGCTCACTAGAGAAAGCCAGCAGCACAATCAGCAGTCCCTCTTCTGCGCGCAGAGGTTTGCGCACCCCCAGACCTCTGCTCTTTCGCGACTCCCCTAAATTTCTGAGCATTTCTCCCTTTTCACAGTCCAAACTTCCCCAGTATGAGTCTTGCCCGGACCTGGGGTTCAGTGCAGTTGGGAGTCTCCGTCTCCCTCCTGCCAGAGGAAGCCAGCCAGGCACTCCAGCATGTGTCTCTGTATCTCAGCTTTTTACAGCTCCTCTGGGTCTCCATGAGCCCCTCTCTTTCCTTCTAGTTGTAGAATTTCCACTCATCTAGCTTTCCTGTGGTTCTGGATGATGTCCGTTCTGTCTTTTAGTTGTAGTTTTGAAATTGTTGTGCGAGGCAGCAGTTTAGGTGTTCACCTATGCCGCCATCTTGGTTTCTCCCTTTTTTTTTCTTTTCCTTTTTTTTTTTACAGAGAGGAAGAGAAAGGGATAGAGAGCTAGAAACATCGGTGAGAGAGAAACATAGACCAGCTGCCTCGTGCACACTCCCTACTGGGGATGTGCCTGCAACCAAGGTACATGCCCTTGACTGGAATAGAACCTGGGACCCTTGAGTCTGCAGGCCGACGTTCTATTCACTGAGCCAAACCGGTTAGGGCTACAGATTTCTTACTGATCATTTAAAATATATTTCAATAGTGGACTTAATATAATCTATGAAAGAAGTTTAAATAGGAACAAAATTTTGGAGCCCCTCTGATACATAGTTTTGTTTTAACTAGTTAAAAGAAATTTCAGTTATGTTCCTCTGTCTAATTAGCTTTGAAATATGCAAGAAATTTGTATTCCTTTTATGTTTTCTTTTTGCAGAGTTGCTGCCACAAAAAGCCCGATTATTTTCATTGGTACAGGGGAACATATAGATGACTTTGAACCTTTTAAAACACAGCCTTTCATCAGCAAACTTCTTGGTATGTATGATGGTAGAATACACAAAAATCTCCAAGTAATAGCATGGATCTTTAGGACAGTTTAGAGTTTTAATTCTGTCCACTCCTAATTAGTTCAGGAAAATCATGTCCTTCTGTGATTTATCTTCCTTACCTATAAAATAGGGATGGTGATTATTTACTTCTTGTGGTTAGAATGTTTTTTTTGTTTTCTTTTGTTTTCTTTTAAATATATTTTGTTGATTATTTATAGGGAAACATTGATGTGAGAGAAAAACATCAACCAGCTGCCTCCTGCATACCCCCTACTGGGGATGTGCCTGCAACCAAGGTACATGCCCTTGACCGGAATCAAACCTGGGACCTTTCAGTCCGTAGGCCGACGCTCTATTCACTGAGCCAAATCTGTTTTGGCTCTTGTGGTTAGAATGTTAACATTAGCTATTAGATGGCAAGTTTTTTGGAAAAGTTGTAGAGTACAAAAATATGTGGTTGTACTAATAGCAGTGAAAATGGCAATAAAATGTTTATAATGTCTCCAGCTGATATAAAGAACATGGAATTTGGAATTAAATCCTGTGTTGGCAACCCTGCTTTGTCACTTAATCTTTCTAGCTTCAGTTATCACTTATAAAGTGAAATAGAAATAACAGATCTGCCTATCTCACAGGATTATTATGTATGTGCATGTATTCTGTGTAATGTAAAGTAAGGTATGCTATTAGTTGTTAATTTTACTTTTTGCATATTATAGGTATGGGTGACATTGAAGGACTGATAGACAAAGTCAATGAGTTGAAGTTGGATGACAATGAAGCACTTATAGAGAAGTTGAAACATGGTATAAAATGAGCCAAAAGCATTTTAATCTCAGAATATCTTTTATTACTTTATTTTTTAATAAAACTAATATTTATTTGTTTGAAATGTTAAGTCTATTACTAAAGCTAATTCCTGAAATGTTTACTTCTTAGATGATTTATATGCAAATCATTTTAAATTTCAGACATCTGACAATTTAATTTTAGTCATTCTAGTGGGTATAGTTTATCTGCCTTGTTTTCAAGTGTCCTGTGTATTTTTTTATTCCATTTTCTCTGGTAGAATGTAAGCTTCTCTAACATAGGATCTGTGTATTTGTATATTTATTGAATTCATCCCATGATCTTGCACAGTGACTATTTATTGATTGGATATTTTGTAAGTGTGCTTCAAGATGAAAGAAAATATCAGTTTTATAAAATGAAATGTACATTCTCTAATATATCTGACTCACATTGTATTTCAGGTCAGTTTACGTTACGAGACATGTATGAACAATTTCAAAATATTATGAAAATGGGCCCCTTCAGTCAAATCTTGGTTAGTTATCCTAAAAAGTTTTTTTTCTAACTTGTTTTGTTTTTCATTAAAATTTCTAAGAACAGATGTACTTGCTTTAATCATTTTTAATATTTGGGTAAAAATATATACTTTAAAAACTTAGCATTAGTGTTAAAACCAATAATTAAATGCCAACATTTGGAATAATTCATCTCAAGCAATTATTGATTTTATGTTTAAATATGTCTGTTTTAGGGGATGATCCCTGGTTTTGGAACAGATTTTATGAGCAAAGGAAATGAACAGGAGTCAATGGCAAGGCTAAAGAAATTAATGACGATAATGGATAGTATGAATGATCAAGGTGAGTTTGTAGATTACTTGTTCTGCATATCAGCAATTTGAGAGTTTCACTGTGGTCTTGTGGATAAGATGGAGAAAAATTGAGACTATAAGGCTTTTGTTAAGTAGATTTGTATTTATTTGAAAGCTCTAACTCAGAGGTTAATGATTAGTAGATAGACTTCATTGAGAAAAAGGTCTAGTTCCATGGAAACAACACTAGTTCTTCATGATGTTGGTAGAAAGAACTTAAAAAGGGAGTTTTATAGTCAAATAAATTTGGTGGAAGGCCAGGTTAAAAAGAAACTAATAAGTGTATTTATTGTAAGTCTCTTCACATCTCTAGTATGCTAACGTGAAATGGTATTTATGAGAGAGGGATAGTTTAAGCAATGTTTGTAAAGTTATTTGGCTCTGAAACTGATTGTTCATTTTTCATTGTTCTTAAATGAAGTGTACCTTGCTCTGTCTTTCTAATCCTTTATCATCACTGCCTTCTATATTTTGTTTTTTTTTTCCTGGTTTTCATTCCATTAGCATTTCTAGTCCTAGACCCCTTTATCTTTTTACTAGTTATTAAGTACCCTTTCTGATTCAATCCAGCATGTATATCATATATACTCTTTTTTTAAGGCTCTTTACCACTTGACCTCTGACCTCATTTACAAAGAAATACATGCTTTTTTTTTCATCTCTACCTCTTTTCTAAGCTCTAGGCTTTCATAGTAATTTAAATAAGATTGTGTCTTTCTTATCTCTTCAATACTGCAAGAAGTTTTGCATATAGAATTAATAAGCAGCCATATCTACAGTACTTTACTCTGTCTTAGGGCATTGTCCTTAGGCACTGTCCTGAGGACTTAACATATTATTAACCCACTTAATTTTCACGACAAATCTTATGGGACAATTCTGGAGTCAAAATCCATTGTTATCTAGCTTTTACAGATTAAGAAACTGAGATGCAGGGAGTAATTTTCTCAAAATCACTAGTTGGAGTAGAGAGGATGGGCTTCAAACTATCATTCTGGCTCAAGAGTCTACACTCTGGATCACCTTTTCTTTAGGTGCTCACTAAATGATGGATATCTTTGTTTTCATGTTTGAAAGTTTTCTGAGGCAAATCAGAATCAAAATGTAGTGTTTCTCACTTGATGAGTGACACTTCTATCTATCTACTCAAGTCACCCAGGCTAGAAACGGGTCAACTTAGATTTATATCCTTGCTGATTTTCAATTTAATGGTTCTATTGATTGTGAAGATAGAGGTATTAAAATGCCTAACTTTTTTCTTTTCAATTATGTCAATTTTGCTTTATATATTTTGAAGCTTTTTTTGGGGGTGTATGCACATTTAGAACTTTTATGTCTCCTTGGTGAATAACTCTTTTATCGTTATGTATGTAATATCCTCCTTTGTTCTGGATCTACTTTAATATTAATGCAACCATTTCAACTTCTTTTGTAATAAGTTTTTATTGATTTCAGAGAAAGAAAGAGCGAGATAGCAACATTGATAAGAAAACCATCAATTGGCTGCCCCCTACCAGGAATTGGGCCACAACCTGGTCTTGTGCCTTGTTCAGGAATCGAACCAGCTGCCTTTAGGTACATGGCACAAGGTTCAACCAACTGAGCCACACAAGTCGGGCTTCAGCTTTTTTTTAATTAGTGTTTTGCATTGTGTATCTTTTTTCATCCTTTTACTTTTTAAAAAAATATGTATTTTTTTTATTTATTTCAGAGAAGGGAGAGATAGAAACATCAATGATGAGAGAGAATCATTGATCAGCTGCCTCCTGCATGCCCTCTACTGGGGATCGAGCCCTCAAGCCAGGTATGTGCACTGATGGGAAATCAAACCATGACCTTCTGTTCATAGATCGACCCTCAACCACTGAGCCATGCCAGCTGGGTCCATCTTTTTACTTTTAAATCACCTTTATCAAACTTTTAAAAATTTATCTTTATTGTTAAAAGTATTACAGATGTCCTCTTTTTTGCCCCCATTGACCCTTTCTAGCCCACTCCCACCCCCTACTCCAAGCCTTCACCATACTTGTCTGTGTCCTTGTTATGTTTATATACCTACTAGAGGCCCGTTGCATGAAGATTCATGCAAGAATGGGCTTTCCTTCCCCTGGCTGCCGGCACTGCCTTTGCTCCAGCCCAGAGCTGCCTTTCTGCCTTTGCTCTGCCCGGAGCCACTTTTCTGCCTTCCCCACGCTGCCCAGAGGTCCAGAGTGGCTAGGGTGGTTTGAACACCTGTGTCATACCTTGGTGGTGACGCAAGCATCCCGCCTTCTCCCCAGCCGCTCAGCACCTGTGTATGCAAATTAATGCACCATCTTTGTTGATTAATTTGCATACTCACTCCTGATTGGCTAGTAGGCATCGTGAAGGTATGATCAATTTGCATCTTTCTCTTTTACTAGTGTAGATAAGTTCTTTGGTTAATCTCTTCCTACCATGCATTCATCCCCACCTTCCCTCTGAGATTCATCAGTCTTTTCCATGTTTCTGTGTCTCTAGATTTGTTTAGTTCATCAGTTTATTTTGTTCTTTATATCCCACATATGAGTGAGATCATGTGATACTTGTCTTTCTCTTATGGCTTATTTCACTTAGCACAGTACCCAAGTCCCTCCAGAGTGTCATATTTAAAGTGAGTTTCATGTCAACAGCATATAATTGGGTGATTTACATTTTGATGGTCTCTTTCAATTGATAAAGTGTTTATATATCAAGATTTATTTCTGTTTGTTCCCTCTGATTTTGTTCTTCTGCTTTCTCTTTTCTATGTGCCTATGGGTTATTTGAGCATTATTTAAATTACCTATGGTGTTTTTGAGTATATCTCTGAGTAGTTTTCTTAGTGGTTGCTCTGGGTATTCCAATATACATACATATTTAACTTACCACAGCTACTTGTATCAATGTTTTACCACTTGAAGTGGTACAAAAAAATCTAACATCACCTTAGATTTTAGTGAGTTCTACTTCCTAAATATTTCTACATATTCCCTGTTTTCTTTGCCTCTATATCTCCTGCGTAGCTATGTTAGCCTAAATTTATGATTTAAAGGTTAATGGTATTTAGAGCTAAGGTGAGCACTTTTGGTCTTTTCTGAAGTATACCTTTTAGCTCTGATACATGCTCTGAGGAGCAGTTAGGTAAGAGATTTGGAAAGGATGGACATGCGTTTCAAAGGTTTTCAGAATGTTCTATTTTACTTAAACTGTAGGGTAAGTACATATTAGTATTTTTGTTTGTTAGAGCTTATGAATATAAATCTTTTGTAATATATTCCATGTTTAACTTTTAATAATCAGGTAAACAGGGCAGCTGGTAACATTTGTTAAATCTGGTTGTAGTTTGACCATTATAGTTGTTTTTATGTGTGTAAGATATTTGCATATAACTGCTTTGATAATAAAAGTTAATTGTATGTAAATGAAAATAATTGATCTTTCCATGCCTGCAGAACTTGACAGTACAGATGGTGCCAAGGTTTTTAGTAAGCAACCAGGAAGAATCCAGAGGGTAGCAAGAGGATCAGGTGTGTCAACGAGAGATGTTCAAGAACTTTTGACACAATATACCAAGTTTGCACAAATGGTAAAAAAGATGGGAGGTATCAAAGGACTCTTTAAAGGTAAGAAAAATAAGTTCATCATTTTAGTTAACACACGGAAGGGAAAGAAAGTAAAAATTAAAGCTAGGAATACTGCCAGAATTAGAAAATATATTGCTAAATTTTGTGTTATATTTAAGTATTTCAAGGTTCATAATGTGATTTCTGATTTACCTGTTTTCAAGGTAATTAAACATTCAGATTTTTTTAACTTATTTTTGAAGATGTAATATATATTAAAGAAAATGTAGAGAATATTAGATAAAAATTTAAAATACCATTACCTTTACTCCCCAGAGAATTACATGAGTCATATTCCAAATAACATTTGATATAACTTGTGTTTTTTTCTGATACATTGTGACTGTTTTCTATATTGTCAAATTTTCTTCAAAATATAACTTTTAACCGCTGCATACTATTCCAGTTGAGCATGTATCTTTGTTTAATGCAATGCTTCTTTGTTGGATATTTAGGCTGATTCATCTGCTTCTCTGTCAATATCAGTTCTTGTATCAGTTTCTGTGCCATCATCCATGAGCCACGGGACTTTTATTTGTTTGATTAGAAATAGTAGATGCTGAATAAATTTTGTAATAATTTCATATTTCCAATTTAGTGTTCAAATGTTTTTCAGTATATGTTTTTTAGATTACTAGTAAAGCTTAACATATCTGCATTTACTGATTTGAATTTCCTTTGTGAATCACCTCATGGGTTAGCTGTTATTTCTTTTTTGTTGTTGTTATTGCTTTGTAATAACTCTTTAAAATCCTTGGTTTATATCGGCAAATATTTTCCCAGTTTTTTACTTGTCTTTAATAAATATTTATGTACAAAAAAATTATGAACAACAAATATATATCTATCAACAAGTGAATCTAAAAATTAAGTGAATTAAAAATTTGATCAACAGAATAAACTGGTGAATATAATAGAATCAGGAGCACAGAAAGTGAGTGGACTGATAATTCTCAAGGGGAAAGGGGTGAGGAGTGTGCAGGGAGATACTGGACAAAAATCATACACTATGGATGAGGTCAACGGGAGGGTGATAAGGGTAGAGGGAGGGGTGGGAGCTGGGTGGAGGGGAGCTATGGAGGGGAAAAAAGAGAAACAAATGTAACAATCTGAATAATAAAGATTTATTAAAAATAAATAAATAAATATACACACACACACACACACACACACACACACACACACATATATATATATATATATATATTTATTTATTTATTTATTTTTAATCCTTACCCGAGGATATTTTTTCCATTGATTTTTAGAGAGAGTAGAAGCAAAGGGGAGAGAGAAAGAGAGAAACATCGATCACATTGATTGGTTGCCTCCTGAACTGTGCCCTGACCATGCTAGAGATCAAGCCTGCAATTGAGGCATGTGCCCTGGACTGGAATCCAACCCGCAACCCTTCAGTGCAGGCCACCACTCTAACTACTGAACAAATCAGCAACAGATGTGTGTGTGTGTGTGTGTGTGTGTGTGTGTGTGTGTGTTAATCCTCACCTGAGGATATTTTCCAGTTAATTTTTAGAGAGAGTGGAAGAGAGAGAGAGAGAGAGAAATATCCATGTGAGAAAAACACATTTGGTTGTCTCCTACATGTGCCCCGATCAGGGCCCAGGCCAGGGAGGAACCTGCAATCGAGGTATGTATCCTTGGCCAGAATTGAACCCAGGACCCTTTGGTCTGCACGCTGGCACTCTATACACTGAGCCAAACAGGCTAAGGCTATTTGCATTTTTTAATGAACAATTTTCATTTTTAAAGTAGTCAAGGTTATTTATCATTTTCTTCAATTTCTTTTATGCTCATAAAAGTTTTCTCCATGTTGATGCAACAGTAGTCAGCTATATTTTCTTCTACTCATTTTGGTTTTATTTAAATATTAGGTTTCACTTTTTGACTCATCTGAAATTTATTTTGCTCTGTATTGTGTAAGGTTAAAAAAAATAAATGTGTTCTTCCAAAGAGCTAATTAACTGTCTCAGCCCTCTCGATTTTTTTCTATATTATAAACACTATTAAAGTGAGTTTTTTTCAACAAATATTTTTAAATATATTTTTATTGATTTCAGAGAGGAAGGAAGTGGGAAAGAGAGATAGAAACATCAATGATGAGAGAGAATCATTAATTGGCTACCTCCTGCACACCCCTTACTGGGGATCAAGCCCACAACCAGGGTATGTGCCCTTGACCGGAATCAAACCCGGGACCATTCAGTCTGCAGGCCGAGTTCTATGCACTGAGCAAAACCAGCTAGGCCTCAAAAATTTTTCTTTTCCTTTCTTTTTTATTTTAATAAATCTTTATTGTTCAGATTATTACAATTGTTCCTCTTTTTTCCCCGAATATCACCCCTCCACCTGGTTCCCACCCCACCCTCTGCCCTTACCTCCCCCCATAGGTGTATGATTTTTATACAGTTTCTCCCTGTACTCCCCTCACCTTTTGTCCCCTGAGAATTGTCAGTCCACTCCCTTTCTATGCCCCTAATCCTATTATATTCACCAGTTTATTCTGTTCATCAAATTTTCAATTCACTTGATTTTTAGATTCACTTGTTGATAGATATGTATTTGTTGTTCATAATTTTTACCTTTACTGTTTTCTTCTTCCTCTTCTTAAAGAATACCTTTCAGCATTTCATATAATACTGGTTTGGTGTTGATGAACGCCTTTAGTTTTTTCTTATCTGTGAAGCTCTTTATCTGTCCATCAGTTACGAATGATAGCTTTGCTGGGTAGAGTAATCTTGGTTGTAGGTTCTTGCTATTCATCACGTTGAATATTTCTTGCCACTTCTGTCTGTCCTGCATAGTTTCTGTTGAGATATCAGCTGACAGTTGACTGGGTACTCCCCTGTAGGTAATTAACTGGTTTTTTTCTTGCTTCTTTTAATATTCTCTCTTTGTCTTTTGCTCTTGGTATTTTAATTATGATGTCTCTTGATGTGGTCCTCTTTGGGTTCCTTTTGTTTGGGGTTTTGTGTGCTTCTTGGACTTGTAAGTCTATTTCTTTCACCAGGACTGTGTTTAAGGCAACAAAGTTTCAATGGCTGTGCAAGTAGAAGGCTTGGCTCTGCTCCAGGCTACAAAGTTTCAATTATAGAAGATAAATCCCAGATACCAGGGTCACCGCTTGGGTCGCCGGGGAGCATGGCCGGCCTTTGCCCAGACCACCCCATGCCCCAAGGGAACTCTCACCCTGATCTGGGACACCCTTCAGGGCAAACCAGCTGGACCCCATCCGTGCACCAGGACTCTATCCTGTCTAATAAAAGAGTAATATGCAGATTGACCATCACTCCAACACACAAGATGGCCAGCAGGGGAGGGCAGTTGGCAGGAACCAGGCATGCAAGGGAGGGCAGTTATGGGTGATCAGGCCAGAAGGGGAGGGAGGTTGGGGGTGATCAGGCCTGCAGGGAGGGCAATTAGGGTTGACCAGGCCAACAGAGGAGGGAAGTTGGGGGTGACTAGGCCTGCAGGGAAGGACAGTTAGGGGGGACCTAGACTTGCAGGGGAGAGCAATTAGGGGTGACCAGGCCTGCAGGGGAGGGCGGTTAGGGGCAAACAGGCTGGCAGGAGAGTAGTTAGGCATCAATCAGGCTGGCAGGGGAGTGGTTAGAGAGTGATCAGGCTGGCAGGCAGAAGCGGTTAGGGCAGTGGTTCTCAACCTGTGGGCAGTAGGGGGGACCTAGGCTTGCAGGGGAGATCAATTAGGGGTGACCAGGCCTGCAGGGGAGGACAGTTAGGGGCAAACAGACGGGCAGGGGAGTAGTTAGGCATCAATCAGGCTGGCAGGGGAGTGGTTAGAGAGTGATCAGGCTGGCAGGCAGAAGCAGTTAAGGCAGTGGTTCTCAACCTGTGGGTCAAACAACCCTTTCACAGGGGTCGCCTAAGACTATTGGAAAACACCTATTTCCCATGATCTTAGGAGACAACACACCACTCCTCAGTGTAGCAAAATGTAGCAATGTAGTTTACTGTTGTCATATGAAGACTCTTACCCATGCTACACCACAATTCAAGACAAAATTTCATTTATTTGTAATTAGAAATAAATATTTCACAATATATAATTACATACTGTTTTTGTGATTAATCCCTATGCTTTAATTATGTTCAATTTGTAACAACGAAAATACATCCTGCATATCAGATATTTATATTACAGTTCATAACAGTAGCAAAATTACAGTTATGAAGTAGCAACGGAAATAATTTTATGGTTGGGGGTCATCACCACATGAGGAGCTGTCTTAAAGGGTCGAGGCATTAGGAAAGTTGAGAACCACTGGGTTAGGGGCAGTCAGGAAGGCAGGCAGGTGAGCAGTTGGGAGCCAGCAGTCCTGGATTGTGAGAGGGATGTCCGACTGCCTATTGAGACCCTACCCAAATAGGATTGGGCCTAAATGGGCAGTCGGACATCCCTCAAGGGTTCCCAGATTGGAGAGGGAGCAGGCTGGGCCGAAGAACACTCCTCCTCCCCACCTCCCCCCATGCACGAATTTTATGCACCGGGCTTCTAGTTATTAATGTAAAATAATAGAACATTTTAATAAAAATTAATATTTTTAACATTAACTTACCAGACACCAAATAACTTCACAAATTATTAAATGTAACACAAATTAATCTATTTTTCTTATTCTCCAATAGCAAAATATTTCCTTTTGCATACACCAGACAAGTCAGTATAAGACTAATGATGTGGAAATCAGGTGCTAAAATATTTGCTGCTAGTATTAGTGGAGAGAAATGGTGCATCTGCGAGTAAGGTGCATAAGGGAAATGACTGATTATAGTAATCAGTCATTAGCAAGCATTGTAATTTGCTATTAATAATTATGTGTAACAGGATATTGTAAAAATTAAGTTATAAAATTTTTATTAGAACATTTCTTACATACCATTATATTGTCTGGGCCACAAAAGTACTCGTGGGCTGCAAGTTTGACATGCTTGCTCAAAAAGAAAACCTCTTATCCTGCCCCAGCATGCTTCTTTTTCTTTTTATTGATTTTAGAGAGGAAGAGAGAGATAGAAACATCAATGATGAGAAAGAATCATTGATTGCCTGCCTCCTGCAAGCCCCCCACTGGAGATCAAGCCCACAACCCAGGCATGTGCCCTTGACTGGAATCAAACCTGGGATCCTTCAGTCTGCAGGATGACGCTCTACACACTGAGCCAAATCAGCCACGGCAGAGTGCTTCTTTTTCATTGGCTGCCGCTTTTCCTGTGTAGTTTTCACTGTGTTTGTGGCAATTCATTGATAAATGGAGTTAGATTATTTGTCTTACTATTCTCTGAAGCTTCTTGTTATCTTTAATAGTTTCTTAGATATATAAAAAATTTCAGGTTCTCGCAGACTCATTCTTTCATATTCATTTACCAGCATCCAGACTCTTTCCCAATTAATCCATATCTAAAAACACAGTTTTTTGTTCAGCATTTTCCTATATCACTAGTAAATTGTTATAGCTTACATTAATCACCACTGAATAGTTTTGCTTATAGTGGCTCACAGGTATAACTAAAAGTATTAAGAAAAATCTTAACCCTAAAGAAAATTCCTTAAATATTTCTTAATATAGAATTTCACTTATATTTTCTCAAAAGCATATATGTAATTGAGATAAAAATTAGAAAGAAATATATATAAATAGAAATGATTGTGTTAGAGTGATAAGATTTTAGGTGATTTTTTTATTTACTCAATTTATTAAACACTGTGATATCCTGATTGTATTACATCTATATTGACTCAAAACCGTCTTTAATTTCAGGTGGTGACATGTCTAAGAATGTAAGCCAGTCACAGATGGCAAAATTGAATCAACAAATGGCCAAAATGATGGATCCAAGAGTTCTTCATCACATGGGTAAATACAGTTGTTAAGGGTTGAGTTTTCAAATGAGCCTTCTGTTGGTGATATTGTGAAATCTGTTCAACAGATATATGATTTTAAGGAAATGGCCATCTGACTTCTAAGTTGAATAGTTGTAATAGTGCCTATATAAGCTGAAGTTTTATTCACTTCTTTGCGGCCATCTGTGTGATATTTGAGCAAGCTACTTAATCATTTTTTTTAATGTTTTTATAGATTTCAGAAAGAGGAACAGTGAGGGAGAGAGGGATAGAAACATCAATAATGAGAGAGAATCATTGATTGGCTGCCTTCTGTATGCCCCTCACTGGGGATTGAGCCCACAACTCATATGTGCCCTGACCAGGAATTGAACCATGACCACCTGGTTCATAGGTCAGCGCACAACCTGTGAGCCACACTGGTGAGGCAATAAAAGGTTAATTCTTTTTGTAAGTTATATAAAATAACTCCCTGTCCTCCCAAATTGATTACAATTTACAATAAGACTATTTTGGACTTTCCAGAAATTGAATTTTTTGTTTAGATTTATTGACTTCTTACTATGTAACAGACACTCTGTTCTAAGGTTTTTCAAGTATTATTTCTCACCATTTGATGAGATAGATTCTTCATTCTCTTTTATAGATGAGGGTATTGGTATATTTTGTGGTAGTTAAAGTACTTATTAGGCAAAAGTAACAAATGTTTCAAGTTCTGCTTAATAATTATCTGATTTTACTTTTTCTCTAGGTGGTATGGCAG
>PVJN01007713.1:0-68362 GCA_004026805.1 Lasiurus borealis
TTGCCTTGTGACAACCTTTGAGGCAGGGTCTGCTGTCATCCCCATTTTATGTGTGGGAAAGCTGAGGTTGGGGCAGGAAAATAACTTGTCTGCAGTCACCCCACTGGTAAGTGGCATGTCTCAGGGACCAGACTATTTGTGGCAAAATGGCACCAGAATGTTACCAGCAATTGGACTCAGTTCAGTAACCTCAGTACTTGTGTTCTGGCTAAGAAAGCATTCAGAGCCAAGACTCAAATACAAGCAAAAGTTTATTTAGAAAGTGACAGAAGTAGAAGTGAGCCGTGGAAGAAGTGAGCCAGCTGGGCTACATGAGCTCAGGAAACAAGTTACAGAGGTTAAAGAAGGGCCCTAGGAACTTTGGAGAAAGAAAGCAAGGATATATGTGCCTAGGGTAAGAGGGGGGGGCGGGAGGTGCAGGTGTATTCCAGAGAAAGGGCGTGGTGCTGGGGGCGAGGGAGGTGATGGGAGAGTGTGGGGTAGAGAGGTGAGCTGGCCTTCGGCCTGGGGGCTTTCCTCCCCTCTCTAAAGGCAGGGGTCTTAGGGGAGATCCCAGGGGCGGATCCTAATAGAATATTCATCACCTTTTCCAGGTGTGTCCTTTCAGGGTCGTGGTCTTTACTGATTGGTCGGTGCCAGGGGAGGGAGGCATTACTCATTGCTGCTGGTCCTGATGCCAGCCATGGTGTCACCTCACCTGGCCTTGCTGCTTTTCTGGGCCTGGGGCTGGGACACAACTGAGGTCTAGATGTTATCCTTAGGGGTTAATGCTTAAGGGGGTGGTTGTATAAGGGCCCGCATGGGAGCCACATGAGGCCATTCTTTGATCCCTTGTTCCTCCTCCAAGGGGGTCTACCACATGACTGGCAACATGTCAGGGAGGAAAGGTCAAGGGAAGGTCCAAGTCCCATGACCAGCAGTAAGAAAGGCCAGGGGTCTACACCGCGATGCTAGGGGAGGAAAGGTCATCCTGGGGGAGGTCCTTGTTTTCCCAGTGTTGCCCATAGCCAGGCACCTGGAGGTTTCTGCGCTGGTACCTTCTGCACCTGGCCCACTGTCCTTGCTCTGCTCGTGTCTGTCTAACTGCCTATCACAAGACCTGGTGGGGCGGGGGCGGGGGGGGGGTGCTCACCCAGTGGCACACGCTGCTATTCTGGCATTGAGGGCATGGAATGTGCTGGACTGTCTTCCCGCTTCATAGGATGATCTCACTTAACCCTCACAACCATCCGGGGAGGTGAGACCACCTTTCCTCCGCTCTGCGGAGTGGAGAACGAGCCCCAGAGAAGAGGCTGAGCCCAGGTTCCAGCCCAGGCAGCTGGCAGTGAGTGCAGGTCCTTAACCACCAGGCTGGTGCCTCCACACGTGTCATTTCCTCTCAGGCAGTGGCGGGGGCTGTGGCCATTTTGGGTGAGGAGGGGTGTGACTGCCAGTGAGGCCAGCTGGGGGCGGGGTGGGGAGGAGGAGCCCGGATAGCAGATCTGGCTGAGAGCCTCCAGGTTGGTGTCTGGGTTTAGCAGGCTGAGCCCAGGCCTGCCCTGACCCCTCCCCGCCAGCCTCAGTTCCTAGGGGACCCTCCTGCGGCCTAAAGCATCCCCCACTCCTCTGCCTCCACCCCTACTCCTGTGGTCGGCCCAAATACCAGACAGGGTGAATCTTAGCTTTCCCCCAAACATTCCTTGCTCCTGTAGCCCAGCCCAAGCTGGCGGAGGTTACGCAAGCAGAGCTGGGGGTTGGGGGTGGGGAACCAAGGGGACAGACAGGCTGGCCTTTTCTCACCACCCCATCCATCAGCCCACCCACCCTCCCCAAAGCAGGCAAGGGGGTAGGCCAGCTCTCTTGAGCCCCGGGGGAACAGCCTGCAGGGAAGGTGGCCTGTGCCAAGAGATGGGGGGCGGTGGCAGCCACAGCAGAGGCTCCAGGAGGTGACCGCCTGGTTTCCATTAGGAAGCCCTGGTCAGCAGTTCGGGCAAGACAGCTGAACTGGGGCTGGCTATGGTGAGGTGGGGTGGGGGAAGGTATGAGGGTGGGGCCTGCCTGCCCTGCACCCGCTTTGGGATGCTCCTGTCACCATGGCGACATGGTGCCCAACCTGGCTACACCCTGACCTGTCCCTCCACTCCCAGCGGCTGAGCCTGCTGCTGCTGCTGCTGCTGCTGCTGCTGGGCCCCCCAACTACATCGGGCATGGAGGACCCTGCTTTCCCCCATATGGGGGAAGGCTCACAGCCTCTGCCCCGCGCCTGCCCTCTGCGCTGCTCCTGCCCCCGGGCTGACACCGTGGACTGCGACGGCCTGGACCTGTGGGTGTTCCCCCACAACATCACCAGGGAGGCTCAGCACCTCTCCCTGCAGGTGAGGGGCGGGACATTACAGGGTGGAGTGAAGCGGGAAAAGATGGGGAAATGCTGGAATTGAGTGATGGTGTGGGGTCCTTATGCAGGGGTGAGGCATTGTGCGTGTGGGTATTAGCAATGACAGAAGTTGGCCCTGGTGTTGGAGGTGGAGTACAGATATTGGGTGTAGGAGGGGCTGAGAGTTTGGGGGTGTCAGAAGGTCAAAATCTTGACCGTTATGGGGTTGTCTGGGGTGAAGGTGATGAATGTCAGGAGTCAACTATAGGGGTGGATGGGACATTGGGGATTAATGTCCTTTTGGTTAAGGGGTGATGAGGCATTTGGGATCCTCTATGGGGTAATGGGGTGTGGGGTTCTCTTGCTTAGGCGGAAGGGAAGCTGAGAATCAGGGCTGGGGGCTTTTGTTGAGGGCTCAGGATCATCCAGGTCAGGGGTGTGAATGCCCCCTCCCCAGAACAACCAGCTCCAGGAGCTCCCCTACAATGAGCTGTCCCGCCTCAGTGGTCTTCGAACCCTAAATCTGCACAACAATCTCATCTCTTCTGAGGGTGAGGGGGAACACAGGAGGCTGCCCTCCCTGGCTTGGCCCCAGCAGCCCTCTCCCTCCCCCATGCTGGGTCTGTGGGCAGCTCTGCGGCAGTTCCCAGAACTGCCCTTTGCTGAGCAGGATGGAAACTCAGGGGATGGGGGTGGGGAGGGGGGGCTGTGGCTTTTGTGGCCTGGGAGGGGGTGCCTGGAGGAGCCTCTGCCAGTCCCAGGCGAGGAGCTCTGGGGCAGCTGGGAGCACAGACTCCCTCTGCCCCTTACCCCCTCCCCCCTACCAGGCCTGGGGTCCCCTCAATACCCACTCTGCTCCCAGGCCTGCCCGACGAGGCCTTTGAGTCCCTCACCCAGCTGCAGCATTTCTACGTGGCCCACAACAAGGTGAGCCCCCACCCAACTCCCCACCCCACCCCCGCCAGCACACAGCAGAGTGCAGAGAGGAAACAGCAGGGGCTGGAAGGTGCCACCAGGACCAGCACACTGTGCTCCCACAGCTCTCGGTGGCCCCCCAGTTTCTGCCTCGTTCCCTCCGAGTAGCGGATCTGGCTGCCAACCAAGTGACGGAGATCTTCCCGCTCACCTTTGGGGAGAAGCCGGCACTCAGGTAGCCCCTGGCCCATTTCGGGCCCTCCAGGCCTCAGGCATGCCTAGGCCACTACTCCCCTGGGGTCTGAGGGAGGTCATGAGCCTACCCTGGGGGGTCTGGGGGAGACAGGACCCTGGATGTTCTGTCTGGAGAACTACACACATACACACACACACACTCTAATTCTCATGCACACTGAAGGCAGCCCTAAGCTGGGGTGCAGAGTGGGAGTGGTGGGAGCCTGGGGGCAGGCCGATGGAAGCAGCCTGACTCCCCTCAGGTCCGTGTACCTCCACAACAACCACCTGAGCAACGCTGGCCTGCCCCCTGATGCCTTCCTCGGCTCTGAGGCTGTCATCACCCTTAGCCTCTCCAACAACCAGCTCAGCTACCTGCCGCCCAGCCTGCCACCCTCTCTGGAGCGGCTCCACCTGCAGGTGCCCCTGCTTCACTTCACCTCCCCAATGCCTCCAGCCCCCTTTACCTCTCTCCTGGAAGGCCCCTCTCTCCCCTTAAAACTCCAGCTGTCAGCAATATCTTTCTCTGAGTCTCTACCACTGGCACAAGTCAAGTGTTCTGAGCAGCCTTGCTAAAGTCAGCTCCTCCTCTATCACTCCCTTATTCAATTCTGTGGCTCTCCACTGCCTTCTATTCTGGACCCTAGGTTTCATTCTCTCCCCCTTCCCAGAACAACCTCATCTCCAAGGTACCCCGCGGAGCCCTGAGCCGCCAGACCCACCTCCGTGAGCTCTACCTCCAACATAACCAGCTGACAGACAGTGGCCTGGATGCTACCACCTTCAGGTGGGGCTTGGGACAAGATGGGATGGGGCAGAGCTTTGGGCTGGGCGTAGGGGCTGAGGATTCAGCCGGGGGCCACCACCCTCTGTCCTTTCCTCTGTATCACTCCAACCCCCACGGCCTTATTTGGTGAGCACACACTGTGCGCCAGCTCAGCCCAGCACCAGGCAGCCACCCTTGCTACCAACTACCGTGTGCTCCCATCTTGTTATCCAACATCACAGCTGCCTCATGCTGGTCTGGATTCAGAACTGTCCTGGTCATCCCCACCTCTAATCCTCAGCCAGACCCTGCCTTGATCACCCCAAGTTTACCTCCCACTCAGAACACTGAACTCACTACCCCAAAGTTGGAATTTCCAGCTGACATCTCTCAGTACCACTGGTCAGCCCTTCTGCTCTCTACCCAAGATCACCTGGTCCACGAGGGTGGGCACCCAGACCGACGCCAGTCCCTCTCCCACCAGCAAACTGCACCGCCTCGAGTACCTGGACCTGTCCCACAACCAGCTGGCCACGGTGCCTGCCGGCCTGCCTCGCACCCTGACTGTGCTGCATCTGGGCCGGAACCGCATCCAGCAGGTGGAGGCAGCCCGGCTTCGTGGGGCCCGGGGACTGCGCTACCTGCTGCTTCAGCACAACCAGCTCGGGGCAGTGGGGCTGCCGGCAGGGGCGCTGCGGCCTCTGCGGGGCCTGCACACGCTGCACGTCTATGGTAACAGGCTGGAGCGTGTGCCCCTGGCGCTGCCCCGCCGCCTGCGGTCCCTGGTCCTGCCCCACAACCACGTGGCTGCACTAGGTGCCCGAGACCTGGCAGCCACACCACGCCTGGCCGAGCTCAATCTGGCCTACAACCACCTGGCCAGTGCCCGCGTGCACCATCGGGCCTTCCGCCGGCTGCGTGGCCTACGCAGCCTCGACTTGGCCGGCAACCAGCTGACTCGGGTGCCCTCTGGTCTACCCGCTGGCCTGCACACTCTGCGGCTACAGCGCAACCAGTTGCGAGCCCTAGAGCCCGAGCCGTTGGCCGGCCTGGACCAGCTGCGAGAGCTCAGCCTGGCACATAACCGACTCCGAGTGGGCGACATTGAGCCCGGCACCTGGCATGAGCTGCAGGCCCTCCAGGTCAGAGGCTGGCTGGTTAGCCGCACTGACTGTCCCATGGCCTTTCCATCACCCTCCTTGCCCAGGTCCTCCTCCACAAGGCCCTTGGATGATACCACAAAAGAGCCCCCCATGGGGGGCTAATCCTGGGTAGATAAGACAGATTCAGCTTCCAGGCCTTTGGCTGTGCTGTCCCTGCCCCCTGGTCTTCTGAGACACCCTCTCCACCGCCTCAGTGGCCTCTAGCTCCTCACCTCTATTGATCCCAGAGTTTAAAGCCTCTGTGGGTGTCAGGCACTGTTTTAGGTGGGACACAGTGACACAATTCCTGGCCCTGGCATAAACGCCCTGCTTAGGGAGAAAGCAATAAAAAACAAACATAAGTGAGTGAGTGTTAGAAGGGCAAGAAAATGTGGATTAAGTGCCATCTGCATGAATGGCTAATCAGTGTCTTCCACAGTAGGTGGGAACTTGTCTATGCCCCTAGCACCTATAGCAGGGCCTGCCCCAGAAAGGACTCAGTTTACCCCTGCCAAAGGGAGGATTTCAGCAGCCTTCAAAAGGGTCCAGGAAAAGGGGCAGGACTGGGCCGGACTTGGAGCGGAGGAGGGTTTGGGAGGAGAATGGTTTGGGGCTTAGCTGAGCAGTTGATCCAGGGCCTAGAGCCATCTCAGGGCATTTCTGCCCACCTGCCCAGGTGTTGGACCTCAGCCACAACCAGCTGTCCTTTGTGCCTCCCGACCTGCCCGAGACCCTTGAGGAGCTGCACCTGCAGAACAACCGCATCAGCCATGTGGGCCCCGAAGCCTTCCTCAGCACACCCAGCCTGCGTGCCCTCTTCCTCAGGTGCCTTCAGGCAGCTGGGCAGGTCCACATGGGCAGGGGAGGGTCATGGTGGGCTGTGGGGGCCTCAGTAAGCCCAGAGGGTCAGGACGGCGATAGCCCCCCACCCTTGCACCTGCCCTCATGCTTGCCTCTCGGTTCAGGGCCAACAGGCTTCACATGACCAGCATTGCACCTGAGGCCTTCCTGGGCCTCCCACACCTGTGCATGGTGGATACAACGGGTAACCCCGAGCAGGTCCTGATCCAGCTGCCATCCACGGCACCACGGCAGCCACGGGCAGGGTGCCCCTGACCTAAGGAGTTCTGCTGGGCTGTGGACTAAGGAGACAGTGCCCACCTGGGGCCTCAACCCATCTGCTCCGGGCTATGCCCACCTGACCAGTGCTGGCTAGGAAGCTGGGGCACCAAGGCATGCAGGGAGGGACCAAGGCATGCAGCTCACATATCAGGTGACCCTGCTGGCCAGGTCTTGCACAGATGGAAACAGCAACAATAAAGCCTAATTCTTTCGAGCACTCACCACCAATCAGGTGCCCTTCACGCTGTGGGACAGTAAGGGCTCTCACCATCCCTATATCCAGTGGGGAAACTGAGGCTGTAGGATGCCAAGTAGATCAGGCAATTTGGTCCAATCCTGTGGCTAGTGAGTGGCAGGGCTAGATTTTGAGGCCCTGAGAACCACATGGGTCACCAAACACCACCACGCATGGCCTGACTACACCTCTAAACCCAGATATATCCAAGGCCACTGGGCATATATGAGTTTATACGTGAAGATTGAATGCATGGTAGGTCGGACAGGTCGGGAGGCAGGTGCTCTCAGGCAGCCACAGACCCCCTGACAGATGCATGGACCTTCACATGCAAGAACACATCCTCCTCCCAGGCACCTTCCCTTCTACTACCCCTGGGGAGGGTGTGTGTGTGGGAAGACCCAAAGGGGCTATTGAGGGCAATAAACAAAGGCAAGATGGAGAGCCGGGTGTGGCCCTGGCTGTTTATTCTGTAGCTGGGCCAGGGCACCCCTCTGGGGAGCCAGCCAGGTTCTGGCTGCTCTCAGAGGTTTCTTTGGGTACGGGAGGGCTTAAGGATTAAGGCTGGGGAGGGACAGGTGAAGTAAAGTGCTTACAGGGGCTCTCAGGGCTTGGTCCAAGCCACTCTTCTACCTCCGGAACAGGCCAGGGGCACAGGTCGGCTGGTAGGCACCATCCCTGATGCCCCCTGCCAGGGGAGGCTCTGGCCAGGCTGGGTGGGCCCAGCAGGGGATGAGTCCATCCAGAACCGATGGTCCGCTGATTGTCTGCTTGTCTGGTCGGAAGCCGGGGCCATGTCAGCTCCTCCCAGCACCAGGGCCTAAGCCTGCTCCCAGATCTCCAGGGCGGCCAGCCCCGTTGGCCCCTCACCTGCGGAGCCGCTGCAGCTGCAGAAGTCCACAGGTGTCAGGGGGGCCATGGCCACAGCTGCCCACTCCCCCCCCAACACTTGAGCTGCTCACCTCATTCTCAACCAGGTTCCGCCTGTAGAGTGCCTCCTTTGCAGCTTCCTGGGGATCCAATGGGTAGTCAGTGGGAAGCCCCTGGCAGCCCCAGTTCCCCAGTACCCACCGAACTCCACCTGGCTCACCCTGCTGCCCTCGTTGCCTAGGCGCCGAGCAGCCTCTGTGTAGAACTGTAGCTGATGCTCCAGCTGGGCCATGTATTCTGAGGGTGAGAGAGGGTCAGAATGGGGCCACTGCCACTGCCCCTCCCCCGTGTGCCTGTCCCTGAGCCCCTACCTCGCCGGATGCCTGGGCCCCCCTGCTCCAGCTGGGCCCTCTGCCACTGGCTGCGATGCATGGTGTCCTGATACTGCTGGGCCACCTCCGGGGGTACTGGCCGCCGTGCCTGCCTGAGGGCCAGGATCTGAGGGAGTAAAGTACAAAGGGGGCTGAGAGGGCCCTGCTTGAACCTGCAGACCCCACCAAGCCCAGTGGGTGGGCACTCACCTTCCGCTCTAGACGCTCTTGGTCGAAGGCCAGCACGCTAAGGCTATGCAGGGGCCGGGCAGATCTATGGGGTGGGGATAGGGATGAGGGTCTACAAGGATCCCTCATCCCTGACTCCATTTATTTGACACGTTGGGTACTGGGGAACAAGTCACGCCCACCACAATGTTGCTCAGCCTATACCCTAGTGGCAATGATGTACACTCAGGCAACTGCAATGCCTGTGCCAGGCAGTCAGAGAGGGCTTCCTGGAGATGACAGCCAATTTTGGACCCATAGGAGTCAGAGCTGGGCAGAAGAATAGGGAACAAGTGTAGAGGTAGAGGTGCTCGGGCATTGTAACAGATTCCAAGAGGACAGTGAAAACTAGGTGTAGCCATGAACCAGTAAGAGGAAGTGGGGGAGAGAAGGCTGGATATTTTCCCAATGGTCAGATCAAAAAGATCTTAATGATCAAACTGAGGAGTTTAAGTTGGCTCCTCCAGAGAAGAAAGGGGAACCAGGAAAAGCTTTAAAGGGGGGAAGGACATGCTCCAACTTGTGCCTGATGAGATATTGTCCAGGAAGGACTGAGATGGGAAGAGGGGTTCTTTCCAGCATGGCCTGGCTCAGCCACCTACCTGTTTCCTGGCTCCCTTGTAGGAGCAGGCATGAGAGGAGCCTTCCCTTTAGGCCCAGAAACCTGCTTCAGAAGACAAGACCAGTGTTGTGAGCCTTGGCTCCCCTTGAACCAAGCCTCCCTCCCTCCCTGGGGTTGCTGCTAGGTGGTGGTGGGGGGGTGTCTCACTGTGGGCACAGCTGCTGGCACGGGGTCAATGACCAGCCATCTCTCAGTCACTGTCTCTAACTGCTGGGATGTCAGTGGCTCTCGAATCCGGACCATCACTTCTAGCCGTCCCCCTGTGGGCCGGCGACCATCCAGGACCTGGATGGGCATAAGGGAGGTTGCTGGGAAGTGGCTGGAGTCCCGGGGATGGGATCAGGGAGAACCAAGGTGATTTCCAAAATATGAGCCCATGGGTGAGAATGAGACATCACCTGGTCATAATGGAACAGGTGTTGGAAGTATTAGGGGTTGGGAGTAAGGGGAGGGGCTGGGTCAGCAGAAAGGACCCTTGGGAGGCTCAGGGCAGGGAGCATCTGAGTAATGTTAATGAGTGACATAGCCATAATGGAACATTAAATTAATGTCACCTCTTACCTCAAGGATCTCCCGGACCTCACATGCTGTCTCCAAGGCATCCAGCTTCAGCTGGGCTGTGCCCAGGACCCGGTCGGTCTTGAACAGGCCCCTATGCATGTGAGGGGACACAGGATGGTTGGCCCAGGGTAGCATCCCTTCCCTCAGAGCCCATGCAGTGCCTGACCCCCCAGCTCACCCCTTATGGACCACTTCGAACTTGATGCCTTTGGTCTGGATTGCCCTTCGGAAGCCTCGGTGGCTGCGATTGATGCAGAGTTTGAACTGCTCCTTGAACTCTGCTCAGGGAAAGAGGGAGAGGTCAGCTATGGTCTCATGTCATTTCTGCAGAGGGCAGGGGGTACCTGTTGCCCATGAATTACCAGGGGAATCTGTATTCTTGATCACGCTGGTCTTGTCTTTCTGAGCTTCTTCCTGAGACCAGTCAAGAGGCAGGCAAGCTCAAGGCCTGGGGCCTGGCCTGGGACCCCTTGCCCAACCCACTTCCCATCCTGATGGGGCTTGAACCCATCTCTCTTTGGCTCTCCACATACCACATTGGGATAGGGGAAATCAAACCGAACGAAGACATCCAGATCACCAGGGGACAGCCCTATGGACAAACAAAGGTCACAGCTGGGCAGAAGAGGTCCCCAGAGCCCTGACCCCTGCGTGGTGCCCCCTCACCTGGAGGTGTGGGCAAGTTGATGCACTTCACGATGAACAGGAGCATGTCATTGCTGCTGAGATCTGGGAAGATCCTTCCAGGAGGACAGGTGGGGAGACAGAGGCACCTCAACCTTGCTGTCCTCCCACCTTTTCCTTCAGCAGGGGTAGGGAACAAATCCCACACTGCCTTTACGGATGTCTCAGCTCCTGAGCTCCAGTTTTAGAATTAGACAAACTAGAGTTCTCTGTCCAATTCCGCCAATGACTAACTTTTGGGTATTTTCTTTAGTTTGCACACATTTATTTAGTACCTACTATGTGCCAGCCAGTGCCCTGACTGCTTCATTTGACATTACTTGAGTACCTACTAAGTACCAGCCAGTGACCTCATGGCTTGGGGACCTTCGCTTCATTTAAAATATTTCTGGAGGCCCTACTATGTGCCAGTCTGTGTTCTTGATCACACTGGTCTTGATGCTGGAGATACAGAAGTAAATGAGACCCATCTCTGTGCTCATGGAACCTGAGCTGACTGAGTGGGAAAATGCCCAATGAATAAAGAAATAAAGCAACTTTGCAAAGAATTAAAATAGGGGAAAGACTGAAGTGTGTTCAGGAGGGGCTGCTTTAGATAGGGAGGTCAGGGAGGGCCTCTCAGGTGACAACATAGGTGATGCTGAATGTTAAGAAGGTGCTGCATAGAGATGCTACATGGGGAACAGAATCTGGGCAGGGCACATCGCTGGGGTGAAGGCCTTGAGTGAGAACATGCTTGGTGTGTCTGAGGGACCAAAAAGAGGTCTGTGTGGCAGGAGGCAAACAAACTGGGGACAAGAGATAGAAAGGAAGTGACAAGGAGCCAGGCCATGCAGACGTGGGAAAGCCAGGGTAAACGGTGTGGATTTTCCTAGGTGGTTATCCTACGTTACCCCAGAGGCTGCACTTAATTTCTATAAGTGGGAGCAATTACCCCAACTATCCAGGGTGTGGGAACACTTTACTGAAGCAGGATTAACAACTGCCATCCCATAGACCCCTGACAGGGCACACTTCTGCACTGTTTCCAAGGGGTGTCACTGTTAACACCCCCTCACTTGCCATCCTTCACTCACACCTCATGCCTGCCTCAGGGCCCTTGAGTGTGCTATGCTCCCACCACACACCCAAACTCTCCTCCAGAGGCAAATCCTCCACCAGCTTCTGGGGAGGGCAAACCCTTTCTCAAGGGGGCAACTGGGCCAGGGGCTATTGGGGCCTTACTTGATGACGCTGAAGGTTCTCTGCTCAAAGCGGGCAGAGGGCGTGGGGAGACCCCGGGCGAAGGCCTGCTTCAGAGTATCCATGCTCCGCTTACAGTCCTCTGCTAGTTTCTCAAATCTGCCATAAGAGTGCTCTACTCAGGTCCCTGGTCCCAGAGGTAGGCTGGGGTGCACACATCAGGCAGAGGTGGGCAAGGGGGCACTTACTTGCTGGTTTCGGCAATATTGCCCAGGTGAGTGAACTGATTAGAATGGTTCAGACACATCTGGTGAGGCAGAAGACAGTGAAGGGAAGGTTGAAGGGCCATGACCCAGGGGGAACCCTGCTGACCCAGGCCAGGGATCCCTCACCTCATGCTGCTGCCTTATGAGCTTGGTGAGTTCACCGTAGCGCCGGATAGAATCCTGAGACAGACCAGGGCCAGGCCGCTGGACCAGGGTGAAATCATCCTTGTTGACAGGAGCGGGTGGCACCTGGGAGAGACAAGGCTCATGGAGAGAGGCCTGCTGGTCAGCAATGAGCAGGCCCGCCCTAATCCTTTTTTGGAGAGGCCTTCCCTGACCATTGCCCCTGCTTTTTTCCCCAAAGAGAAAAGTGATGCTTAAGAGAGAGGTGGAGTCCTGACCAAAGTGGCAGAATCTATTAACTACTTCCCCCAATCTGATCCATACCCTCTTCCCTAATAATGGAGTTCTGACTGGGTACATGGCACCCCGCATGAGACATGCCTCAGCTTCCCTTGCAGCTAGGTGCATCCATGTGACTCAGTGCTGGGCAAGGGGAGGTGAGCAGTAATGATGACAATCCCATGCCACTTCCTTTAGAGGAAAATGCTTGGTCTGCAATTTTTCTCCCTCATGACATCCCATGAACGTGATGTAGACAGATTAGTGGTGCACTTGGACCATGTGCACAAGGACAACCTCCTTAGGTGCAGCAGAACAACAAAATGGAAAGAACCTGGGCTCTAAAGGGCTTTACTTTCAGAGCCCAGAGCACCCTGAGTGTTACATGCAAGAAACATAAACATCTGTCTTGTTTAACCAGTTTCTTAGGAAGAGCCTATTTGTTACAGCAACTTAACCTGCATCCTAACTAATATATTCCAAGTCACATGGCTACAAATTGGCCATAGCCCAACAGAGGAGCACCTGAGAAGGTCTAGCCGGCCCAGAGATTTCACCTTGGTGATATCCACAGGCAGCCCGTTGCGTGAGGCCTCCAGCATGGGCTCCAGCCCCTTGGCCTGGCGCAAGTGCATCTTGGCGCCCTCCACGTCGTTCTTCTGCTTGGCTCGCAACGCAGCCTGCAAAAGCTGCTTTTTTCGACCCTCCAGGAAGGCCAACTGCTGCTGGGCTGTGGGCACAGGGGCATCTGCAGGTGCTGCCCAGCCTATGGCCAGGTGACAGGCAGGGTGGGGAGGAGGCACCTACCTCTGGTGGATGTGCCTTTAGGGGCTGCTTTAGCTGTTGAGGTGGATCCTGGTTGGGGTGCCTTTGAGGGTGGCGCCTTGGGGTGGGCTGTGGGGGCCGGAGGGCTGTTGGACTGCTGAGGACAGAGACAAAATCAGAGCTTTTCCAGCACCTATAATGAGGCCACTCCCCAAGTAATCAGGGCCTGACACTAACAATAGTGACCAGCTTAATTTCTGTTTCCTCAGCACTAAATACGATATACAGTCCTGTTCTCCTTGAATCTCTGCAACAGCTTTGGAAGGTAGGGACTAGGACCATGCTCACTTTATAGATGAGGAGACTGAGGCTCAGAGAACAAAATGACTTGCCCATGGCCACACAATCAGGAAGTGGCAGGGCCAAGAAACCAGGCCAGTTCTTTCTAGCTCAGGATTGGGACTGTCAGGATTTACTTTGCTGTCACTCCATGCCTCACCCCAGGAACCCAGCCCCACATACCTTCTTAGGCTCCTCATCCTCTTCATCTTCTGGGCCTTCATCCTGGTTGGCCAGCTTCATAGCAGTCTCCAGGACCCCCACCAGGCTCGGATGGGTGGACTCGGAGGCCTCTAGGCCCTGGATAGGGAGAAAGCCTGGGCGGCCAGTCAGAGCCCGGTCAGGAGAGAGAAACCTGTGCCATGATGGTGGAGAGGTGGGTTCCACCCGATCCAAAGGAGCCTTGGGTCTTTGAATCCACTTTAAATGCAGGAAAGAGCTGCTGGTGGTTTGTTATAGACACCAGACCGTGTCAACCTCCCTCTTGTCTCTTGGCTCCTCTCGCCTGACCCTGGACCTTGACCAGACTCCAACAAGCAAGCACTGTGAGCTGCTCTGCTGGGTGCAAGTGTTGGTCCTGGGCCTGGGGGTACTCCTGGGGGACCAAAGTGCAGAGAGATCATTGCTCTCAGAAGGGATGCACAGGCAGCTCTGAGAACCCAAAGGAGGCCTCCAACTCACTGGGGCAGTTAATGGGACGCTGAGTAGGTATCTGTAAAGCCAAAGAGCTGATGACTAGGGAGGAGTGAGTCAAACAAAGAAAAGGAAAGATCAGACAGCAATGGGCTCGCCAACAGGCTCTTCAAATAAAACCCGGTTTTTAGTGTTGGCCAAGTTCCAAGGTGTGAACACTCCGACTATACTGATTTTAAGCTTTCAATTGCCTAACAAGCTTGCCAAATTCCTGAATGTGTAGCAATCAACTTCCTGAGCCTGTACAGTCAGAAGGAGTAGCACCTGCAAAGGCTCAGAGGCTGGAGGGAGAGGCAGGGCCTACCTGGGGGCACTGGCAGCTCAGCAACATCCACAGTTCGGCCAGCCTTGTGGGCTCGAATGGCATCTTGGTATTGCTGTGGGGGACACAGGTATTAGGACTCCCCTGGCATGGTCTCCAGGTGCTGCCCACTCACCCACTCAGCCCCCATGCACCTTGACAATGCGCTCATGCATGCGAGCCTTTCGCTGGTCCCCTTTGGTCTTAGCCTGGGCTGCGGCCACGTGGTATCGCTCCATCCGCTGTTCCAGTGCTTCCAGGAGAGTCCTTGGGGGTGGGGGAACCTCTGGGCCCAATGAGGGTGAGGGCATGGTTAAGAGTCTTGGAAAGGGAGGAAGGGAACTGTCTTGCCCTGGCCCGCCTGCCCACCCAAAGTCCCAGGAACCTACCTGGTGTGGACTGCACCGTGGTGGGAGTCGGAGGTTGCAGCGGTGGTGATGGTGAGTCTTGGGATAGCTGGTCTGGGGGCAGAGAAGACCAGTGAATGAGGGGCTTGCTTGTGGCCGCCCCTACCCCCAGTTGATGTAGCCTGAACGGGTCTTCAAGTCTGACCAAAAGGGGCAGCAATATCAGGAAGTCAGTGGAAGCACCCAATAGTCTTAGAAGGTGGGCAGGTGGGGTCCTTACCAGGTGGAGGGGGCAAGCGGGACAAATCCACAGGCTCCCCGCGGCTCAGGGCCTCCAAGACAGCATCAAAGCTCTGTGAGAAGGAAGGGGGTCAAGAGAGGCTGGAGCTGAAGCCAGGTCCCTATGGGGAGCCTCCATGCCCTTCCAAGTGACAGAGGACTCCCAGTTCTGCCCCTTCTTCTGTCCCATCTCGCTTAAACCTCTTCTCACACTTAGGACCATTTCACAGAAAGGGTAAACTAATGACACCTAGGGATTGATCAAGCCAGAATTCAAATTTAGGTATGTCTGATTCTAGAGCCCACATTCTTTGCCACCACGTAATGTTGGAAGCATCCTGTCCTTTCCGTACGACACTGTCGTCCAGTCTGGACACACCTTGGCCACACGGAAGTATCTGGTGGCAGCGGAGGTATCTCCCTTCTGCTTGGCATGAAGGGCAGCCAGCTTGTACTCACGTTGGCGGCTCTGCAACTGAGCCAGGGGGCCAGTGCTGCAGGGACCTGGCAGGGAGAAGAGCATACAGACCATTTCTATTCTCACAGCAAAAACTGTTCTTAGGCTCATTTTATAGATGTGAGAATTGAGGCTCAGGGCGGGGATGCTGTCTCCCCAAGGTCACACAGCCTGAAGACTATATGGTGAGGACTTAGCTTAGGCCTGGCAGGCTCCAAAGCCATTGCTGTTCTATGCCCCAAATTTTTTGGAAAATTTGCTGTACCGTTAAGCATTTTTAAGTTGACATCTAAAATTTTTTCATCTTAAGTTTCAAAAGTGACCAATGTTGTCATTTCCAGTATCTTGCAAATATTTACATTTGAAAAAAAAAAACACAAACATTGCACCACTCTTTTAAGCCTATTTTAACTGCTATGGTGATTTGGAACTCATCAATATTCACTGTTTAATTTTTTAAAACTATGACAGAATACAAATAAGGCAAAATTCATCATCTTAACCATTTTCAAGTATACAACTCAGTGGCATTAAGTACATCCATTTGTTTGCAGCCATCACCACCATCCATCCACAGAATAGAACTTTCATCTTTCCAAACTGAAATTCCATCCCCATTAAACACTAACTCCCCATTCCTCCTCTCCCAAACCCTGGCACCCACCATTCTGTCTCTCAATTTGATTCCTCTAGGAACCTCACATAAGTAGAATCTAGCAGTATGTATTCTTACATGACTGGCTTATTTCATCTCACATACCATCCAAAAGGTTCATCCACATTGTAGCATGTGTCAGAATGTCCTTCCCTTTTATTTTACTTTTTAAATCCTCATCCGAGGGTATTTTTTTTACTGATTTTTATAGAAAGAGGGAGATGGAAAGAGTGGGGGGGAATAGAGAGAGGAGAGGGAGAGAAGGAGACAGAAACATCGATCGGTTGCCTCCCATATATGCCCCAATCAGGGATCAAACTTGCAACTTAGGTATGTACCCTGACTAAGAATCGAACCTGCCACCTTTTGATGTATTGATATGACACTCCAACCAACCGAGCGACCTGACCAGGTCAAGAATGTCCTTCCTTTTTAAGGCTGCATAATACTTCATTGTACAGATAAACTGTTTTGTTTATCCATCCATCAATAGACACTTGGGTTGCTTCTACCTTTTAATCATGCTACTATCAACATGGGTGTGCAAATCTCTCTTTTTGTCTCTGCTTTCAATTCTTCTGAATATATACCAATATTTACTTACAAAACATTTACCAGGGTTTGCTTTTAGCAGTTGGAAATTTCATACTTCTTCTCTTCTTTCTATCCACATCCCCCACAGAATTTAATCCTAACATTATCTATGTGGAGACTTGAAAGCCTTTTATGAGCACCCTATCATACATTTGTAACCAAAATACACTTGTGTGGTGTGTTGGTAAAGCTGAGAAACAGAGGATTAAAATGATTTTTAAACAGCAATTTAGTTAGTTTCAAATAATAGGCTCCATATGTTTTCAGAGGAAGTATCTCTAAATTGAAAGTAATAGGTAAGTTGTTGGTATAAAAAAACAGAGCACAAGTGCAGCTGGTGTGGCTCAGTGGTTGAACATTGACCTATGAAGCAGTTGGAGGTCACAGTTCGATTCTGTTCAGAGTATATGCCCAGGATACAGGCTGGATTCCATGTGGGGCATGCAGAAGGCAGCTGATTGATGATTCCCTCTTATCATTGGTATTTCTCCCTCTCCCTTCCCCCCCCTTCTCTTTGAAATAAATAACAATATATTTAAAAAAAAACAACAAAAAACAAAAACAAAACAAAGCACAACAGATACACCACCCAGTGACCACAAATCCTAGAAGCATCTGAGAAACAGCCTGCATTATGCTTTTGCATACTGACAACTGTGCCCAGGGCTTTAAGCCTGAGGGCACTCCCCTGAGAAGGTGTGTACAGCTTGAACTTAAACACCTTGATATTTGATTAATTGATTACCACAAGTCTCTCTCAGCATTAAAAAATTTTCTCCTGGGGTTGAATTACTGTTATAATTATATTTAGCACATAATTGAGCATAGTATAAATACCTCTAGCTTTCTGATAAATACCTTTATAAACCAAGGGCAAAATTTTATTGGCAAGGCACCTCTTGCTGACACAGTAAAGGCTGGGTCCACCTCCTAACATTTAGCTCCTAATTCCCATTCATTCCTTTCCTACTTTATTTTTTCCTTTTTTAAAGTTTAGAGAAACCTGCTTCACACAAAAAATAGATGGGAAGAGACAGAGTCTTGTGATTGCCATGTCACACCACAATTCTCTGAGCCCCTGCCAATGTATATGCCGAAAACCCCATCGTGAAAATTTTGGGGTGATTTCAACCAAGAATTTCAGGTGACAATTTCCAACAGTCCTCCTTCACCAAAAAACAATGGCTTAGAGACCAGCCTGACTGCTAAAGGAATTAAAGACCCCATATTCACATTCTCAACCCAGACCATCCTTTTATACCATGGATGGTTCCTGTAGGGAAGCGTTTGTCCCTGGAACAGATTCTAGAAGGGAGAGGTTGCCTACTTCTTCCTTATAGTGGGAGGAGGGTGACCCCAGAGGGGAAGGTTGAGAAGAAAAACCTCTAGATAGGTGCATCCTCCAGCCAGGTGAATTTCAGTAGAAAAGACAGACAAGTTGAGAATTAATTCACTTAAAACTCTGTATGTGGGAATGTTATTCAGCCCTAAAAAAGGAATCAAGTTCTGAGACAAGCTGCAATGTTATCCTGAGTGAAAGAAACCAGACAGCAAAAGACAAATAGTGTATGGTTCTACTTATATGAAATATCTAGAAGAGGCAAATTCATAGACAGAAAGCAGAATAGAGGTCACTAGGAGCTGGGGGAGGGAAATGGAGATGGGGAGTTAGGGTTTAATGGAGACAGAGTTTCGGTTTGGGTGAAGTTTGGAAAACAGAGGTGATGGTTGTGTAATGCTACTCAATTACACACACTGAAATATGGTTAAAATGGCACATAGTAGGTTATATATATTTTACTACGACCACACATGCAAGAAAAAGTATTCATGAACTGCAGAGGCATGCAGACCTTGGAAAGGAAGAAGTGTTTATAATGTCTAACAGTCAGTATGGGGCCCAAGCTCTTCCAACAGCCCATGTCAACACCCCTGCTCCTAACCTACCTGGCGGCAGTTGGGGCTTAGCCAAGCCCAGTGATGAGGCTGGGGCAGTGGAAGGAGGACCCTCTATTGTGACCCTGGGTTCTGGGGCTGGCAGGTTCACAGAGCCTGGCAGGATGGGTGCAGGACTGTGGCTAGATGTGGCTGTTGGGCCCTTCCCCACCGCAACGGGTGGTGGGATGTCCTCTTCATCAATGGTGCTGCCCTTCCGGACAGAGGCCAGCAGGTTTTCCAGTGTCTGAAAGAAGGTGTCAGTGAGGGTTTTGGAAGAGCACAAAGCTGAGTGCAAGGGCAGTGTTGGGGTCCCAGCACCCTCCTGCCTGCCCACTCACCTTAAGTCCCCGCTCATAGCGCCGCATCTTGGCACTGTCTCCAGCTTGCCTAGCACTTTCAATTGCTGTCTGGTAGAGGGCCAGTCTCTCCTGCAAGGTGGCCTCCAACCCTGGGCTGGGGGCTGTGGCTTTTGGCTGTAGGAGGGGCCAGGGACATGGTGTGGGTGGGTGGTGACCCAACTTGGCCCACCCTGAAGGTATTCTTGGTTGAGGGCCTACTGCACTCCAGCCATGTCACCCCTGGGCCAGTTGCCCCCACCTCGGAGAGACAGAAATTATCATACCCTTTCCTAGCATAGAAACCTGAGGCTCAGAGGTGTCCCATCATCTGCCTGAAGTCACATGGGTAAGAGTTCACAAGGGAAACCCTTGAACCCCAGGCTATAGGGAACAGGGTTGTCAGAGATCTACCTGGGCCACAGGAGGGTGGGACTCCAAAGTCTTCTGCTCCTCCCCAAGGACCTCATTAAGCTCCGCCTGCAGGGACACAAGGCCAGAGGCTTGCATGGATGGGGCAACAATGGGAGGAACCTCCTGCCCAACTCTGGACACTCACCAGCAGGTCATCATCAGCTTCCACATCCTCTTCATCTGTCACCTCCTCCTCATCCTCATCCGGGTCTCTCATGCAGAGGCTGGCCATCTTCTCAATGGCCTCCATGGGCAGGGGACCTGGCAGCAGAGGAGGATGCCAGGTGGGCCGGGATTCTTCAGAGTCCCTAGTCTCCCATCCCGGTCACCCACAGCCCCGGAGAGTAGAGTAGCAGGCAGGGGGGCAGCATGTTTCTCTCCTGGCACTTCCATGGTACCCATTGTCCTAGATCCAGCAGGCACAATTCTGCTTCCTAGAGACCTCACTGGCCTTATCCCTTCCTTATGAAGCCTGAGTTCAAACTCTGGCTCTGGAACTTTCTTACTGTGGGATACTGGACAAGTTGGGTGACTCAAACTATTTGTGGATCTGTGCACGACCCAGAATAACTGCAAAAGAGCCACATGCATTGATTTGGGGTTACCAATAACTTTTAGCTAGTAGGTGAATTCACAATTACAGAATTTGTGATAATGAGGATCAACTATTTTAGCTAAAAAATGTAAAGGCTATGTCTGCTGTCTGGGCTCCAGGCCCACTTGACCACTTTAGAATCCTCTGCCCAATGCCATCTCCTCCAGGGCATTTGCATGTGCTGTGACCCCTTCCAGAAGTACTCCCCACCTCTTCATGTGGCCCTCCCCATTATGTGTGCCTCCTGCAAGAATCTCCTCCCAGCTCATAGGTATCTTCCAATATTCTGTGCTTCCCCCATCGCCGCCCTGATCACAGGACAGTAGGTTGGACAACTCACCAGGTCCTGTGTGAAGTGCTTTAAGAATACTTGACAATTAATTCCTGTAAGTGTGGTTTATTTGTAAATGGGGAAACTGAGGCCCACACAGGTGCTGGGACTTTTTAAGTTACAGCCAGTAAGTGGCTGAGCTGGGATTGAACCCTCACTCTGGGTACAGAGTTGATAGCTTAACTTTTAACCCAGACTGTGGGTTTCAGGAGGGCAGAGACCTTCTCTGTCTCCTTTCCCCCATCTTCCCACCACCCAGCTCTGAGCCTGGACCACAGTGGAGCTCAGGAAATGTTCCAGGGATGGACTGAGAATCTCACCTTTGCCTCTGAGCTTCTCCAGGGTTTGAGGCTGGCCCCCAACCAAAGCTAAGAACTCAGCCTCCAGTTCCTCATTATTAACTCCATCCTCAGGGATCATCAGGCCATCCGGGGAGAGATCAACCAACAGACCCAGCTGAGGGAACAGAAAAGAGTCCAGTCAGACCTTGGGATGCACCACACCTAGCTATGATTATCCAGGGTCCCCTTGGGAGGACGAAAACCCAGGCCTTGTGGCAAAAGCCATTTCCCTGGGAAGTGTCAGAAATAGAGAACAGGCCCAGAATGCAACAGGTGTCTCAAGATGGCCAGGCCCCCTGGCATAGATCAAGATGGGGCAAAGCAGAGAGATCCCATTTCCTGCTCTGAGTCCACATCCATGATTCCCGCTTGCAGAAATCAGTAAGGAAAGCAGGCCCCACACCCTGCCCAAAGCGCGGTCACTCTGCACACCTGGGCTTTTCCTTACAGCATCCTCAGCAGAGGGGGCCATGCAGGAAGCCCTGCCCTAGATGGTTTGGTTTGGTGGCTAAAGCAGAGGTCAGCCTGTGGACCAAAAGGTCCTGGGTTTGATTTCGATCAAGGGCATGTACCTCGGTTGCAGGCTTTTCCCTATCCGGGCCCTAGTCGGGGCTCATGCAGAAGGCAACCAATCAATGTTTATCTCTGTCTTTTCTTCTCTCTTCCACTCTCTCTAAAAATCAATGAAAAAATATCCTCAGGTGAAGATTAAAAAAAAAAAAAAAGTAAATAGAAGCCCTGACTTTGAAAGTGGGGTCTTTGCTATGTAACAAACCATTTTCCTATCCTATCCTATCCTGGTTAATGATCCATCATAACATGATAATATTAGGATGAACTATACAAAATTGTCCTTTCTGTGGATCAAGAATGATCCAATATTGGCAATTATGTATGGCTCCTTCTAATACTATTAAAAGTGACAATAATATTTATTGAGTGCTATGGTCTAGCACTTAACATAACCTATTCCAATGAATTTTCACACCTGTCCTATGACATAGGGGCTCTTAGGGCCTCCGTTTTACAGATAAGGAAACTGAGGCTGAGAGCTGTGAGGAAAGTATCCAATGTGCAGTGGCTAGGCAGGAACTTCAGGTTAGCCAGACTCCAATACCTGGGTACTAAGCAATGGCCTGGGCTCCTCCCATCAAAGCTGAGAAAAATCAAACGCTCTGGGTGCTGGGGACAGGGGAGATGGGAGAGCAGGAGAAGGGACCCAGCCACAGTCCTGTGAGCTCATGGCAGCAGCTCTGGATTTACGCTTAGCTCTGGCCAACCTGTTAATCCCCATGACCTTGGCCAGGTGTCTTTACCTTTCTGGGTCTCAGTGTCCTCATCTTAATAATGGGGATAAAAAGAGTCTGACCTGGCCTGGCTGATGGGAGGGTTCAAAGCTGCTCAGGTCAGAAGAGCAGTACCTGTCCTTCTCCCAAGTCGAGGCCTTCCCCTCCTCTACTGGGGCTGTGTGGCAACAGGTGGCCCTGAGCCTAGGGCGGGGCGCCAGAAGCTGGGGAGCCAGGTCCAGTAGGCCGCACTTTGGGGGCCGAACCTCACTTGGGGGGCGGGGACCGGGGCTCACCTGGGGGGTGGAGATCAGGATCCCTGAAGGGTGGAGAGGGTTCCTTAGGCGGGGCCGCGGGGTACAGACTCACCTGGCGGGCAGCGGCGGCGCCTCGGCCCGGGGGTCCCGGGGTTCCCTTCCTCTTGTGCATCTTCCAGGCTAGATGTCCAGGCCACGGCCCCCACACCTGGCCTTGCCCTGTCTCCTCCCCCGGGGCCTATGGCCGCGCACGCGCCCTTCCAGAGCCCTGCGCCCCTCGCCGGCGCTCCGCGACCGCCGACCCAGGGTCCTCGGTCTCCGGGGTGGCCACTCTACTTCCGCCTCGTCCCTTGGGCACCACGGCACCGAAGCGCGGCCACTGGACTTGCGGGGCCTGCCGCATTGAAACTACAACTCCCGAAAGCCAATGCGCAAGCGCGCGTGCGCGTTGCGGGGCGGTGGGTGGCGCCACTAGTGGTTCGGGCAAGAGGCGGGGCGAGAGCGGCCAAAGCTGGCGTCGCGCGCCGGGCGCGGGAAAGAAGGAGAGCGCGCCCAGGCGTAAGGGGTGGCAGTGGCCGCAGGGCTCCCTTTCGTCTCGCGTTCCTCACACTGCGGTGGCCATGGTAGGGTTAGCGTGGGCCTAGTTACCAGAAGCCGTTCCACGAGCCTCGGCCCTCAGGCCTTCTGGCTCTTCAGCTCCAGACCCTCTCGGAGGGCCGCCCGGCCTCTCAGAGGGACCAAAAATTATCTTTTATTTTTTCCCCCAAAATATTTCACGCATATTATAACTTAACCTAGTTATCCCCCGCCAGCTCCAGGCAGGCCTTCCCAGTTCCTGATGAGGACAGAGGTTTCTCAGCAAGTTCTCTGGCTCAGGTCGGTTTGGGCTGCTCCCGCCCCCAAAGGTGGAAGGAATTGCCCTCTAGTAGCTCCTGTCCCCTCAAGGCCCAGGCGCACCCCCGGCCCCCTCCCCCCGACGCCGCCCCAAAACCCCACATCCAGCCCCAGAAGCGCCCCAGATGGCCCCTCTAAAGTCACGGTGGGGAGGGGAGGGGGAGAAATAAAAATAAAGTCACCTGGTGACTCCCAGTGTCCCCTCCAAAACCCTCGTGTGTCTCGAGAATGTCCCCAGAGACCCCAGCCCGGGGGGACGGAGCTTCACACAGGTGCCCCAAGACCTCCCACTGAGGTCACCCACCCCCATCCGCTCTGTGCTCTCAGGTCCCGGGCAGGGGCCGTTCCCGCTCTGCCCCTGCAGCTTGGGGGAGGTTGGAGCTCGTCCCCAGCCATGCTTGGCTCAAGGCTGCTGTGACTCCCACCCGTGTCCTCGTGGGGCCTGACTGACTGACCCCTCAGGGCGGCCACGTGGGCCAAGGTGGGGGATGGGGTGGCTTCTTCCCTCAGCCGGTGTCACCGAGTCTGTATCCAGGGACAGTGAGTGCTCATAATGATGGAATTTTGCCCATTTTCAGATTTCTCAAGGGAGGGATAAAATGAGTAAGAGGAAGAAGCTGCGGAGTTCAGGTATTTGGATATTCAAGTTGATCTCTTTATTTCGGTTTCTGCTCTGAGTAGGAGTTTGGGCTTATTAATTGCGGAAAAGCTAAACTGACCGCACCAGGCTCCTTTAAAAAATAATTTAATGCCTGCTAGTAAAAAAGTGCATAAATGATGGGAGAGTGCATACAGTGGAAAGGGAAAGCTTTTGTGGCGCTTTCTCCAGCCTCTGGTGGGCTCCAGAGCGGAGGGGAGGACCCCTGGCTTTGTGGCAGGGGTGCAACCTCCAGGCAAGCCCACTCTCAGAGAAGGTTCCGGAATGGAGCTTGATGAATTGCAAGGCCCTCTGGTGTGTGGCTAAGTGCTTCACAGTCAAACCAAAAACCTGCATTCTGCCCTACTCTTGCTCACTGTGGAGGGGCAGATGACTTGCTGGATGCTTCTTCACTCTCCCGCTTCTGCAAATAGGGGATAATAAGAGCGCCTCTCCTTTTCTTTATTTTTATTTTATTTTATTTTTTTCTCCTTTTCTTTAGAACAGTGATCCTCAGCCTGGTGAGGAAGGCATTTGCCGGGCAGAGGAAATTGACAATGTCTAGAGACATTTTGAGTTTTCACAATGGGTGTGTGTGGGAGGAATGGTCCTGGCATCTAGTAGGTCTAGGCCAGGATGCTGTTCAAAATCATAGGATGTGCAGGACAGCCCCCATAACACAGAATGATCCAACCTCAGATGACAGTAGTGCTAAGGTAGAGAACTATGCCCTAGAGCTCAGATGTGGATTAGTTTTTGTTGTTTTGTTTTGTTATCCTTAGCCAAGGATATTTTTTCCATTGATTTTTAGAGAGAGTGGAAGGGAGTGAGCAGAGAAAGAGAAACATTGATGTGAGAGAGGCACATCGATTTGCTGCCTCTCCCACCCGCCCCTGACTGGGCTGGGGATCAAACCTACAACCCAAGTACTGCCCTTGACCAGGAATTGAACCAAGGCTGATGCTCTATCCACTGAGCAACACCAACCAAGGCTAGATTAGTGTTTGTAATGCACCAAGAAGAGACCCTAGGTAGTATGCAAATATATGCTACTATTATGATTGTCCTTCCAGACTTTATTCCCCTATGTTAACATCCAGCAAAACCACAGGCCAAGGATCAATCATATAGTACAGCATTAAAACAACAACAATAACAAAACAGGAAATGCCCTGGCCAGGTAACTCAGTTGATAGGAGTGTTGTCCCCAACACCAAAAAGTTGAGGGTTCAAATCCTGGCTGTGGTTTGCTCCCCAGATCAAACTAGGCTGGTACAAGAGGTCACCAATGTTTCTCTCTTTCTCTCTCCCCATCCCCCTTCCTCTCTCTCTAAAAATCAAAAACATATATCCTTAGGTGATGATTTAAAAAAAACACAAACAGGCTCTAGCTGGTTTGGCTCAGTGGATAGAGTGTCACCCTGTAGACTCAAGGGTTCCCAGTTCGAATTCCAGTCAAGGGCACATGCCCAGGTTGTGGGCTCGATCCCCAGTGTGGGGTGTGCAGGAAGGAGGCAGCTAATCAATGATTTTTGTCTCCCTCTCCCTTCTCTGAAATCAATAAAAATTTAAAATATTAAAAAAAAACCAATGAACTGGAGTACACTACTTCTTCCAAACTTCTTCTTCACATACAAAAATATAGTGTTTTTATTGGGAAATATAATCATTACACATTGATATGTAACCTTTTTTTTTAATATATTTTATTGATTTCTTTTTAAAGAGGAAGGGAGAGAGAGAGTTAGAAACATCGATGAAAGAGAAACATTGATCAGCTGCCGCCTGCACACCTCTAACTGGGGATGTGCCCGCAAACCAACGTACATGCCCTCGATTGGAATCAAACCTGGAACCCGTCAGTCCTTAGGCCGACACTCTATCCACTGAGCCAAACCGGCTAGGGCTAACCTTTAGTTTTTACTTCATGGTATATTGGGACCATCTTCACTTGCCCATATACATATAAAATTTTCTCTTTAGAAAAGAAACACAAGTGTTACATGGCGTACTTCGATTTCCGTGACTATTGTCTAAGGTAACTCAAACTTCTTAAAAGTTTAGCAATAACATCTTTACTTAGTGCTTAATGAACTTAGGGAGTAGCATTCATTTTTTTCCCCCTGGAAATGTGGGACTGAAAGTAAATTATGAACAGATTGAAATATTTTGTGTAGAGATTAGCAATAGGCTGCTTGGGACACAAGAATTTCTCTGACCTCAGAGGGGGAACCTGGGGACAGCCAAGCCCACCCACAGCAAGTCATTTGGGGCCTCTCTTGGCCATGGACCCCCAGCTCATTGAACCCCTGGGTTGGCCCAGCTGTTTCTGTATGCCTTGGATGGGGTGGGGAGAGAGGAAGACAATTCTGGCAGATGGTGAAAGAAGCCCTTTCCCTTCCAACATCTTTTTGGCCTTTGGTGTTGAAAACAAGGTTCTGCCTTAGTTTTTCTTATATTAGTCCTGTGGGAACAGATCACAGGAAGGAAATGGAAGGCTCTTCACTTCTGTTGATATTTTTGCTTCTTATTTGGTATAAATGTCCATTAGATTAGCAAAGCAAGCTAATGTTTGGGCATCTTTAAAAACCAAATAAATGAAGCTGCTGTATTTTGTGTTTTCTGGCAGACCGCAAGGTAGGAATATGTTTGTGTAAGAAATTCATCGGAGCCTTGCTCTGGGTGCAGCATTGGGGTGGCACCTGAGAAGAGGCAGATCAAGGATGAGATCAAAAGGTACAGCAGCCGAGACTGGTTTGGCTCAGTGGATAGAGCATCAGCCTGTGGACTGAGGGGTCCCGGGTTCGATTCCGGTCAAGGGCATATATTCTGGTTGCGGGCATATCCCCAGTTAGGGGGCTTGCAGGAGGCGGCCGATGTTTCTCTCTCATTGATGTTTCTAACTCTCTATCCCTCTACCTTCCTCTCTGTAAAAATTTAATAAAATATATTAAAAAAAAAAAAAGGTACAGCAGACTTAGTGCCTCTCCTCCACAACTTCAAGGTCAAGTCAAGGAGAAAAAGAAAAATGCTTCTCATGGAGAGAGCTAATCAGATACACAGCAATGGGTTATAGTTCTGAATGGACACACACGAACCATAACAGAATTAGAAGAAATTATAGGAAAGTTGCTATGATCTAGTGGAGTGCACAGAGTTGAGTGAATGCTGAGGTGGACCCTAGCAATTGGCATTGGGAGAAAGGTGGTGGGGTGAGGGGGGTTCGGGGGGGAGGCTTATTCAATGGGTTTATGTCAGTGGGTGTAAGGAGCTGAGGTTGGAAAGGGCCTACGTGACTGAATTCCAGGAAGATCAAGCCTACATCTGGTTTGTCCTTTTGTCCTCACTGCCTGGTCAGAAGCACGGTACATAATAGGCACTTAATAAGTGCCAAAGTACACTTAAGTGTGCAGACTTTGGAGTTGGATACCTGGATCCCATTCTGGATTCCTTGGCCTTCTGTACCTGTGCTTTCTCATGTGTAAAATGGGCATAACAACAGGACCCTACCTTGAAGTTTTATCATAACGCACCCAAGTTCTTAGGACAGTGTCTGGCATAGAGCTCATTAGAGTCAACCCTTATTATTTGTTCATTGAATAAATGATTCAGTTGGGGCCAGATTTGGAGAGGTTTCACAAGCCAGCCACTATTGGCAATTTATGTGTAAGCAAGTTTCCTTTATCCAACAAGTAGATGTTAATGAATACCTTTAGCATTGGTCCATGGACTGAAGGGTCCCAGGTTCAATTCCAGTCAAGGGCATGTACCTTGGTTGTGAGCTCAATCCTCAATAAGGAGCATGCAGGAGGCAGCTGATCTATGTTTTTGTCTCATCAATGTTTCTAACTCTCTATCCCTCTCTTATCTCTCTGTGAAAATCAATTATATAGATATAGATAGATATAGGTTTATAGATATATAGATATAGATATATAGATATATAGATTTTTTAAGCACCTTTAGGCTCTAAATTGCTCTCAGTGATGAGGAAGGTATTGCAGAGATACAAGGAAATAAGTGGCAACTGAGACATCAGTTCCTTAGTCCTTAGTCACACTAGGTCCAAGTTTTCGCAGGGTGGATATTCTTCAGGCATCACAGAAAACTAGAGTGGTACACAACTTAGTTGTATCTGCATTTCCTGGGAAGTGATCTGTATTTTCTACACGTTTATTCAATCATCTACCAAGTATTTTTTTAATGTTTTTGTTTTAAATATATTTTTATTGATTTCAAAGAAAAATAGAGAGAGAAATCAATGATGAGAGAGAACGTAGGCACGGGCCCTTGACCAGAATTGAACCTGAGACCCTTCAGTCCACAGGCCAACACTATTCACTGAGCCACGTATTTATTGATCACTGATGGTGAACTAGATGCCCTTCTGGACACTTGAGACTCAGCAGAGAATGAGATAGACAAAGCCTCTCCTTGCATGGAACAAGTTGTAGTGGGCAAGACAGAAAGGAACCCAGTACATTGATTCTTGCAGAAAAGCTTTGAAAGCAACAAAAACAGCATGGGCCTAAAAAGGGAATACTCTAGAAAAGTTATGGAATGGCCCCTCTGCAGGGATGTTTGAGCTGAGACCCAAAGGAGCCAGTACACATCTCTCACCACTTCCCCAGAAAAGCAGTCAGCTGGGCTTTCTGTGGGTTAGAGCCAAACCAGGCCAACTCAGGATTCAGCCTCGATCATGACCAGTCCACAGGTAAAAGCTTTGGAATTCCATAGCCACATAAGCTCCTAGGTTCCACCTAGGTAAGGTTCTATCCAGCTCTCACTTTCCAGGCAAGTGTCAGAGCAGTCGTTTCCTGTCCTTGGAACAAGCCTGCTCACACTGCAGCAGTGGCCCTGCCAGGTTGCCAGGTTTGGTTGTCAGCGATGGAAGTGTGTGCTCTTGGCATCCTCTACCCCTTTGTCTTCCTTTATCTCTAAACCAGGAGAAGGAATTCGTTCACCAAAACCTCCAAAGCACCTAAGGCTCAGAGACTCTGATGGGGATCCTCAGAGTTTCCAGTTTGGCCCTTTGGGTCACCCTGAAGAGTCAAAAGGCAGGTTGGGACCTGTTCCCTCTACGGAGCAGAGTGTGGAGGAATCAGGACAGGAGGCCTCCAGGTAGGTGGCTCAGAACAGACTCTTGCTATCAGTATCTAGACCAGTGGTTTGCCGCTCTGTTGACTAATGAGTTTGCCGACCACTGATCTAGACTTACTCTGTCTCTGGAGCCTCTGCTGGCACAATTCAAGCCCATTAGCATATCTTCATGCTTCTTCCTGTTCCACTTCCAAAGTTGAAATCATATGAAATTTTGGTTCCAGATTTTGGTCTTTTAAAAAAAAGTATATATGTATATCTCCACACTTATAATACTAGAGGCCCAGTGCACTAAATTTAGTGCACTGGAGGGCACATCTTTCAGCCCAGCCTTCGCCCTCTCACAGTTCAAGACCCCTTGGGGGATGTCCGCTTGCTGGAACATCCCTCTTGCAGTCCAGAACCCCTTGCTCCTTACTGCCTGCCTGTGGTGGAGGCAGGAGAGGCTCCCGCCACTGCCACTGCACTCACCAGCCATGAGCTCAGCTTCTCACTGAGTGGTGCTCTTCCTGTGGCAGTATGCATCAGAGTGACCAGTTCTGCTATTCTGTCAATTTGCATATTAGGGATTTATTATATAAAATAAACATAGTCTCATCAGTGTTTTTAAAAATATTTTATTTAGCCCCAGCCTGGTGACTCAGTTGGAGCGTCATCCTGTACACCAACAAAGGTTGCAGGTTTGATTCCTGGTCAGGGCACATACCTAGGCTGTGGGTTCAATCCCCGTCAGAGCATGTATGGGAGGCAACCAATAGATTTTTTTTTCTCTCTCTCTCTCAAATCAATAAGAAACATATCCTCAGATGAGAAGATAAAAAACAATTTTAAGAGTAGTTTATAATAAATTTGAGAGGAAGACAGACATTCCTCACATACCCCTTGCCTCACACATGCATAGCCTCCCCATTATCACCATCACTCACCAGAATGGTACTTAGTATTTTTTTAACCAAAGATGAACCTACATTGACATAATATCAACTAAAGTCTATAGTTTACCTTAGTGTTCATTCTTGGTGTACATCCTATGGGTATGGACAAATATATGAAGACATGTATCTAGAGTGTCATACAGAGTATTTTCACTGCCCTAAAAATCCCCTGAGTTCTGTCTCTTTATCTCTGCCCCTGATCCTGGGAACCATTGGTCTTTTTTATTTATTTTTTAATATATTTTTATTGATTTCAGAGAGAAAAGGAGAGGGAGAGAGAAATAGAAACATCAATGATGAGAGAGAATCATTGATCAGCTGCCTCCTGCACGGCCCCTACTGGGGATCAAGCCTGCAACCTGGGCATATGCCCTTGACTAGAATTGAACCCGGGACCTTTCAGTCCGCAGGCCTATGCTCTATCCCCTGAGCCAAACCGGCTAGGGCACCACTGGTTTTTTTTACTTCTCCATAGTTTGCCTTTCCCAGGATATCATGTAGTTGGAATCATACAATATGTGGCCTTTTCAAATTGGCTTCTTTCGCTTAGTAATGTGCATTTAAGTTTCCTCTATGCCTTTTTGTGTCTTGATAGCTCATTTATTTTATTTTATTTATTTTTTTATCCTCACCCGAGGAAATGTTTGTTGATGAGAGAGAGAGAGAGAGAGAGAGGGAGGGAGGAAGGGAGAGAGAAATATTGATTGGCTGCCTCTTGTACATGCCCCTACTGGGGATCAAACCTGTAACCCTGATATGTGGCCAAACTGGGAATCAAACTCAAAACCTTTTGGTGCATAGGACAGCACTCCAACCAACTGACCCACTTGGCCAGGACTTAATTCATTTTTTTAGTGCTGAATAATATTCCATTTTCTGATTGTACCACTTCATTTACCCACTGGAGGCCATCACATTTTGACAATTATGAATACTCCAGTTTCTTTTGATACTGTGTTTCCTTTAGAATTTGCCAAGTTGGGGCCAGGAGTGTCAGTGCAAATGAGAATTTCTGGTCTTACTTGAGGAGCCAATTCCTGGGATTATAAATGGTGCCACAACAGGAAGCTTCGATTCTAGATGTGGGACTCAGCACCCTTCTTGGAGTCAAATGTTCCGCAGCACACTGCTCTCTTCCATCCCACCCTCTCTCAGCAAGAAGGTGCTCTGGGACTCCTTCTTGGAGACTCTGAGCACTACTTTGCCCTTGGACTTCATTCTCTGTCCCACTAGGGACACTAAAAGCCTCAGATGACTTCAGAACCTCTCGTTTTGTCTTTCTCCGCCCAGGTCTCTGGACCAGGAACCTGGAGCTCCTTCTAGGCTCTGCTTGCAACCAGAAAAGGAGCCAATCCCCTTTCCTCCTTCCCAGGTGAGCTTGTTTTGCAGCTTCCACCTGTGTGCAAAAAGAAGCCACCTCCCTTGGGCTGGAGTTCCTGCCTCTATTCATCCTCTCAGCCACTGGGCTGGTTGGCCCTGGGGATAGAAGGCAAAGGCCAGGTTTGAGACTACAAGAAGGAAACCGGTTTTGGTACTTGTTTGTTTTCTTTCTTAGACCTCAACCCTCACTTATATTTATTGCTGCTTTGTTCTTGTTGTATCTGGTTCACAGAACTCAGACAGGAGATTTGTCCCCCAGTTTGCAAAACCCAGGAAGACAGTGACAAGACTAGCAGCTGCAAGGGAAGAGGACCTTGGGAGTGGGTCCTTTAGCCCGGTAAGACCCTAAAATCAGCAGGCTGAGCCCCATAGATGGGCAGCTTCTTGGCCAAGCTTTGGCAGCTGAGTTTAACTTAGTTTTTTTGCAATGTCTAGATCTGCACCTCTCCATACCCCATTTTCAGCACAATGCACTACCTATGTCTCTGGACTTCAGGTGCTATGCCGGCATATACCTCAGTTGCAGGCTTGATCCCTGGCCCTGATCGAGACTCATGTGGGAGACAACCAATTGATGTGTCTCTCTAATATTGATGTTTCTCTCTCTGTGTGTCTCTCTCCCTCCCTTCCACTCTCTCTAAAAATCAATGAAAAAATATCCTCAGGTGATGATTAACAACAACAAAAAATGGTTAAGATGGTGAATCTTACATTGTGTGCATCATACCACAATTTAACAACAAAACAGCAGAGAAGTCCTTGTGTTTCCTCCCCTAGCTTCCCCAGTGATGACTCTTATATAAGTATGCTTCATTTCCAGACCAGACAATTGACATTAGTGCCATCCACAGACCCCCTTGAGTTTTATATCCTAGATCTCCACATGCCTGGTGGGGAGAATGGGTTACCCTCCATTTCCTGGCATAAAACTCTGCCTTGTACTAGTGCAGTAGTCCCCCCTTTTCTGTGCTTTCACTTTCGTGGTTTTAGTTAACCTGTGGTCAACCACTGTCCAAAAAATATTAAATAGAGAATCCAGAAATCAACAATTCATAAGTTTTAAATTGCATGCCGTCCTGAGTAATGTGATGAAATCTCACACTGTCCTGCCTGGGACATGAATCGTCCCTTTGTCCAGTGGCTCCACCCTGCTTATGCTCCCTTCCCATTAGTCATTTAGTAGCCGTTTGTGTTATCAGATTGACTGCTGTGGCATCTGTATTCAAGTAACCTTTATTTTACTCAGTAATGGCCTCAAAGCCATTCATATAACTTTTATTATGGTATACTGTCATAATTGTCCTATTTTATCATTAATTATTGTTGTTAGTCTCTTATTGTGCCTAATTTAAAATATAGCTTTATCATAGGCATAGAAAAAAACATAGCATATGTAGGGTTCAGTACTGTCCGCTATTTCAGGCATCCACTGGGAGTCTGGTAACGTATCACCCACGGATAAGAGGGAACTGCTGTACTGATCCCTTCAGGTGGTCCGCACAGCGTCCTAGACTTTGTACAGGCACAGCAATAAAAAGAAAAATCTTCAGAGTGGTTGGTTCTTGAAGGCCTGAAGCTGGGTCTTTCTCTCTACACAGGAGATACCACCAGAGCCCAGTGCCCAGGAGGCAGGAAGCCAGTCATGGCAGGAATCCCCAGAGCTCACTATCTTGGAGGCTTGGGAGCCAGGAGACCAGACGCAGGCAGATGGCACCCACTCCGAGCACAGTGTCCAAAACTCTGTAACACCCGTGTCCAGCAGGGGGGATTCTCAGCCTGAGATCTCCAATGACATTTCTTCAGAATGGGGGATGGTGCCCTTGGTTTCAGAGAGTGCCAGCCAGGACTATCTATTGGAGCAAGGGACCAACTTGCCAGATGCTGGAAGCACAGAGGGGGGTAGGATTCCAGGTGATTTCAGCCAGGAAGGGCATCTGCCAAGCAGTGGTGCTGAGGAGAAGGAGCCAGACCAAGGAGTCCCACAGGAGGAAGGTGTCCAAGGAGGAACAGGGACTGAGCAGGAGAAAGGAGACAGCATCCTAGGCCTGGTCACTCAGGGCTCAGAGCCTGGGTCTGTAGCCCAGGCCCCATCCAACCCCCTGCAGATACTCAGCAGGGTTGGCAGGGAAGCAGGAGGGAGCTGTAGCAGCCCCAGGCACTCCTCCCTTAGGATTAGTGTAATCACAGATGTGATCACAGACCCTACCAAGTCAGAAGAGAGGGCTCTGGAGTTGCCTGAGCCAGATGAGAAGGCTAACACCCAGACACCTGCCTCTCCCAGCAGGAAGGCCCCTGATGGAGGCCCTAGTGGAGCCCTGCTCATAGGCCCACCTCTCGCTGGGGAGACCACAGGAAGCAGAGGAGAGGCAGGGTGGGAGGCCGAGCCCCCTGGTGATGTCTCCAGGGGCCCTGCAACCTCCTTGGTTCTGGCTCATGAGACCCAAGAGCCCTCAATAGGTGCCGGATATTCCAGTCCTGTAGCCTTGGAAACAGGCTCAGTTGTTGGTCAGACACAAGTATCAGATCTAGATCAAGAAGGGCTGAGAGGTATGTGTACGCTATCTTTGTTGTCACAGCCCTCAGGTGAAAAGGCAGCAGAATTAGGTAGCCAGAGCTATGAACAAGATCTTGGGGGGTTCAGTCTGTCCCTTGGAGCCTCTGTTTCACCATTGCACAGAGAAGCAGTGGTTGGTCCTCTCTGGGATGCCAGGGCCCACCAGGGCAGCCCAGATGCCCCTGCAAACCCAGCAGGCCAGCCCAAGCATCCTGACCCTGCAGACCAGGCTGCCTTGGAACTCAACTTCCTTCCAGACAGCCAGATACAGGATGCCCTGGAAGCCTTCAACTTTGAAGCCCCACCTGAGCAGGTAAGAGCTTCTTTAAGTTACAGCCAGACCATCCCAGAGCAGGTGGCCAGTGTCCATAAGCTCTGGTTCAAACTGCCCAATGGTGGGGGAAGATGGGACAGGTGGTAGTCTGTTTATATGGTAGACGAGTCTGTGGGTCTGAGTTGCAACTTCAGTGGGTGTGTGGAGTCTTGTGCTAAACATATAAATGGAATTTTGACTTTATGCTGGAATTTGTAGGAACTTTGCTTCCTTCAGGGAGATGCCTGCATGACAGGCAGTGGGAAAGCTGCCCAATGAGTCTCTGCCAGCCCTGGTGTTCACCTATCAGGGCAGGTGGCAGCCTTGCTTGAGCCCTACTCCCAAAGAAGGCTCCATGTCCCTGGCTGGTGGCACACCGGAGCCTGGGCTAAGGGTTTTGCAGTGGTGCTCTGGGAGGTAGGTAGTTCTCGGTTCTCTTTCCACACACTGGGTTGGGCACCTGCCAGAGGTGACACAGCCAGGAGGGGAAGAGGCTGGGTCTGCACCCAGATTGTCCTGATTCTATAGCTATGCCTCAGCCATCCCATCCCAGAATGTAGAGTCCAACTCCCTTTACAAATGATGGCCTGCTTTTTTAGCTGTCCCTGTTAAGATTGTATTTGTTTGTTTGTTTGTTTTCAAAAATTTATCCAATACATGCTTGTCAAGAGCCAGGCTTGAAAACAACAGGTGTGGTTCCTGCACCTCTGAGGTCTTCAGCAGCACTGTTCTCCCTACCTCTCCCAGAGTGTGCATTTTAAAAAATATATATATTTTTTTATTGATTGCAGAGAGGAAGGGAGAGAGAGATAGAAACATCAATGATGAGAGAGAAACATTGATTGGCTGAGCCCACAACCCAGGCATGTATCTCTGATCGGAATCGAATCTGGGACCCTTTAGTCCATAGGCCGACACTCTATCCACTGAGCCAAACCAGCTAGGGCCAGAGTGAGCATTTTTTTACCCTGTCATTTTGGAACTTAAAGAGTCTTCATGTGACACAGCTCCAAAACAAGCACAGGATCTCATCTGATGCCCAACTGGAGAAAGCCAGCTGTTCTGAGTGCAAAGGGAGTGTGACTAGGTTGAGCGAATGTGGTCTTCACTGCATTTTGGCCCTCCAGTGTTCACCTGTGAGGTGATTTCAGCCCTGGCCCTCCCTGGGCCTGTCTGGGCTCTGGCTCCTTGTGCACCTGTCTCATGATCACCAGATGAGCAAGATCATGGAAAGTAGGTCACAGTGCAGAGTTAGAACACGATCTCTTGGGAAGAGCTGAAATTTTAGAATTGGAGCCTTGTTTCTTGAAAAGTGCAAACTTCACGCTCAGAAGAAAACGCTGTCTAAATTACTTTCAGTCTCTGGCCTCTTGGGCAGTGGCTAACGGAGAAAGTTGGGGAAGCATTTGGGACATTTGGTGGCATCCAGCAGGTGAAAGAGCGAGCCCTTTGGACAAGCTGCCAGTGACTGTGCACTTAGAAAACATCGGGACCTGGACAGACAGACAAGTAGTCAGACCTGACAGGGGCCCCAGGGGAGTAGGACTGCCTTGACAAGGCTGCCAACGCCCAGACGAGTTTCGTTTAGATAATGGGCGTACCTGACAAGTTGGGGTGACCAGGCACAAGCAAATTCTCATGGGAAGATGATAGGTGAACACCAGGGCTGGCAGAGACTCATTGGGCAGCTTTCCCACTGCCTTTCATGCAGGCATCTCCCTGAAGGAAGCAAAGTTCCTACAAATTCCAACATAAAATCAAAATAGCCCTTGGCAGGAAGGCAGGTGGGCAGGGACACTTAGATGCAGCACAGATGGGTAGAGAGCAGCCTCACTGGGCACAGTGGTGAGCACCACTTCAGATGAAGCCACTCAGAGACTTAAAGGTTACACAGCGGTGACTGACCCAGTTTCAAACCCAGGTCCCCTCACAGGAAAACTTGTATTTTCTTCTAAAACAGTTCTCGTGGGAAATGATACTCACCCCAGAGCTATGGAGTCTCCGTACACCGTTACTTAAGAAGCATCATTTACAAAGCTGATTCCCAAGTCCCTTTCAGGGGCTTACAGCTCTGACCCTGGCACATTCAGGAACACTTTTTTTTTAAATGTATTTTATTGATTTTTCACAGAAAGAAAGGGAGATAGAAAGTTAGAAACATCAATGAGAGAAACATCGATCAGATGCCTCCTGCACACCCCCTACTGGGGATGTGGCCGCAAGCAAGGTATGTGCTCTTTTTTTTTTTTTTTTTAAATATATTTTATTGATTTTTTACAGAGAAAAAGGGAGAGGGATAGAGAGTTAGAAACATCGATGAGAGAAACATTGATCAGCTGCCTCTTACACACCCCCTACTGGGGATGTGCCTGCAACCAAGGTACATGCCCTTGACCAGAATCGAACCTGGGACTTTCCAGTCCACAGGCTGACGCTCTATCCGAACCGGTTTCGGCCTGGAACACTTTTGTCGTGACAAACATTTATACAATCCTGGTGGGAGAGAGCATATTCCCATAGCCAGGAACAGTGAGTGCCGGGAGTTTGGTGGAATATGTGACATTTAAGTCGGAGTTGCCTACATGAAATAGCCAGATGCTGGAGACACTGTTTTATTGTCTACAGCAGAGATCCCAGCCAGCACTGCTGGTGTCCAGGGCCAGCTCATTTTGGTAGTGAGGACTATCCTGTGCACTGTAGCATGTTGAGTAGCATCTCTGGTCTCATCCAGATGCCAGTAGCACCTTCTTCCCCAGTCATGATAACCAAGAATGTCCCCTGACACTGTGAAGTGTCTCCTGGGGGTGGAGTCATCCCCAGGTGAGAACCACTGGCTGCAGGCAGTTTTTCAGGTACTTCTTTGCTAGAGTAGCTCAAACCTTCATCCTGTCCCCATCCCATCAGGGGAGAGGATGCCCCTAGAACTGTGGTCGTCAAACTGCAGTTCGAGAGCCACATGCGGCTCTTTGGCCACTCGAGTGTGGCTCTTCTATAAAATACTATGGCCTGGGCAAGTCTATTTTGAAGAAGTGGCATTAGAAGAAGTTTAAGTTTTAAAAATTTGGCTCGCAAAAGAAATTTCAGTCGTTGTACCATTGATATTTGGCTCTGTTGACTAATGAGTTTGCCGACCACTGCCTTAGAATAGGCCCCTTTTCAACCCCAGGACTTTGGTCTCCTTAAAAGAGACCCTGGGCTGAAACCGGTGTGGCTCAGTGGAGAGAGTGTTGGCCTGTGGGCTGAAGGGTCCCAGGTTCCATTCCGGTCAAGGGCATGTATCCTGGTTTCGGGCATATCCCCAGCCGGGGGCGTGCAGGAGGCGGCTGATCGATATCTCTCTTTCATCAATGTTTCTAGCTCTCTCTTCTTCTCCCTTCCTCTCTGTAAAAAAATCAATAAAATATATTTAAAAAAGAGAGAGAGAGAGAGGGACCCTGGGCAAGCTGAGGCTCCCTCCCCGCTTCCCCCCCTCCGCCCCCACCCCAGCCTCTTTCCTTTTTCTTTGGGACACATGTCACCCCATGATTGAGCCTGAGATTTTCCACAAAAATTAAACCACTGTCGACATTTAGAGACTTAAGCTTCTCTGGGTTATTTGGCTCTCTCCCCTATTAATTATGAATTTTTTCCTTTGTAATAGATTTGCAAAATCATTTCCTGACATAAAGTGTGTGGCTTATCTGGCTGACCTCTTCCCCTCGACACTGATGCCCATCTTGCTACAGTCACTACACCTAGGAGTCCTCTCTGTAACTTTCCAGATATTACAGGGTGCAGAGAATGTGGGGATGGAGCCACCCACAGGCAGAGGGTCTCTTGTTGGGAGGTGGAGGCCCAGGAGAGACAACAGGGTCAGGCCCAGTGGTTACTCTGTCTGCTCTCTTTCTGAGGGGTGGTGGCAAGAGCAGCCGAGTTGGTGGCCCCAGATTTAATCACTTTTCCTCCAGGGTTCCAGCCTTGGGGTTCCTACCATGGCCAAGGGGCACTGAGACGTTTCCTGTCCTGGGCAGGGCTGACTGGTCACACATGTGCTCTCTTTCCAGTTGTTTCCTGCAGCGAGCAGGATGGGCCCTTGCTGGCCTGGCACCAGCCTAAGTACTGAAGGAGGCCGCCTCATCGAGTCCCAGCCAAGGTAGGCCAGGTGGGAGGCCACCCAGGACCCTCATCTAAGGGAGAGGAGGGTCCTTACTTTAGAGAGGGAGTGTCACTGCTTTCCTGGCACTGATTTACCATGATTTCCCTCATCCCCCCCCCCCCCCCCCCCCCGCCAGCCCTGTGAGCTCCCATTTTACTGATGAGTGGGCCTGGCTCTCCCTCACTGGGCCTCGCTTTCCTCAATCCAGCAAGGGAGCTGAGCCCTTCAAGCTGCATGTGTGTCCCCGGCTTCCCGCAGGTGGAGAACTAGTCACCAGCCATCTGTACCCAAACAAGCAGCCCTCCCCGGGACCCCTGGGGTGGTACCCCTGGTTCTGTGGATTGTTTGAATTCAGTGTATACATTTTTCTGGAGAAAAGGTCCATAACTTTCTCTGAATCTCCTCGGAGTGGGCCAGCTAAGAATCATTGACCAAGCCCATCTTGGGTGGTCCCAGTTCCGGCCCAGGGTGGGTCCTCCTTACTTCCCACTTGGCTCTGCCCTGGGTAGGCCACTTTCTCTCCCTTCGGCAGGCCACTGGGTGCACTGTCTCTCCTCCTGAGGAGTGTGCGTGTGTGGGACGAGGGTGTCCTTTCCTTACTCCAGAGGCTCTCACAGTCTGTCATCTCCCTCCAGTCCTTTCTCCCAGCCCTGCCAGGGCAAGCACTGGGTGGCCATCCTTGCCTGTTATAGGCCTCTCTGCAGAGGTGGTACCTTATCAATTATTTATGGCCCAGCTTCTGTGTTTGTCTAGCAAGTGTGGAGGAGGGGCTAGGGGTGCAGCCCTTGGTGAGTTTTTCTGTTCCTCTTCTTCCTCCTCCTCCTCCTCCTCCCCCCCCACTCTTCTTCCTCTTCCTCTTCTTTTCCTCCTTTTCCTCCTCCTTCTCCTCTCTCTTCTCCTATTCCTCTTCTTCCTCCTACTCCTCTTCCTCCTCCAGGGACAAGATAGCATGTTTTTGCCCCCTTTCCTTGCATGAGCTTTGTCTCTAGTACCTGTTGTACTAATGACACACACACACACACACACACACACCCTGCACAAGTACCAGAGGCCATTCAGTCAAAATGGCCCCACCATTGTTTGAGCAAAGAAGAGGGAGAATCGTGTCTCAATCTGATGTCCTTGCTGGGCGATGTGACCCCACATGGACATCTGGAAGACCCCCAGGGCAAGGGGTGATGGCCCATGGTGAGTAGGACACAAAAGAAGCTAAGGCCCAGGTCAGCCAGCCATCTTTGGTGACCACGCAGGTGGAGCAGAACACGGATCCCATAGTGAAAGACCAGGAGGTGCTGCCATGCCAGAGTCTGGTATGTTTTTGGGAGAGCTGCTGGCTGGAGGCCAGGACGACGACCCTCTCAGCACCCGCAGGCCACACGTTAGACACAGTGGGTGCTGTGGCACATCCACCTGTCCCATAGAGGTTAACACCATCCAGTGCCGCTCTTCCAGGAACTGCTCTGGGCACTGAGCAGGCAGCGTGGGACAGGACAAAACATGAAGCCACCATCTATTGCATATTGGGTGGGTCTGGCAGGGTGAGAGGGAGACGAGCAAATTAGATAAGCAGGTGGCATGCCGAAACTGGTTTGGCTCAGTGGATAGAGTGTCGGCCTGCGGACTGAAAGATTCCAGGTTCAATTCCCGTCAAGGGCATATACCTTGGTTGTGGGCACATTCCCAGTAGGGGCATGCAAGAGGCAGCTGATCGATGTCTCTCTCTCATTGATATTTCTAACTTTCTATCCCTCTCTCTTCATCTCTGTAAAAAATCAATAAAATATATTTTAAATATATATATATATATAGATAAGCAGGTGGCAGAGTGTTAGGGAGAAAAAGTCAGTGGGGAAGAGGTTAAAATTTTAACTCAGTGATCAGGGAAGTATTCCCCCAACCCCCCTTAAGAAGGAGACATTTGGGAGAGAACATTCCAGAGCCCTAAGAGGTGCTCAGGGAAAGGCCAGGAATTCATCTTGTGGCTGGAGGAAGGGCAGGGATGAGATGGGGGAGATGGGGTCTGGAGGGGCCAGCAGATGGTGCAGTGACCATTTTCACAGCCCTCCACCCTACACTGCATGGGAGACAAGCTGCAGAGGTAGGAGCTGGGGGTCTGGGGAAACCCTGGTGGGGAGAGGTGGCTGGATTCTGGGTGTGCTTTTGGCAATTGATCCAGCTAGGTTGGGCATCAGAGCTCTGCCCACAGTAGCTTAGTATCTGGGAAAGCAGACAGCTGAAGGCCCAGGGAAAGCCCCCCAGAATGGTGTTTGGTGGAGCTGCCTGCTGAGGTCAGGCCTCTTATCTTCCTTTCCCTCCAGTACCCACAAGGGGATCAAGCCCTCTGAAGCCACCAGGATGGAGGACGCAACAGATACCATGCGCGGCCTCATTATTGAACTCTCCAACCTGAAGTAAGAGGGGTTGGATAGGACAGGCAGTGGGATGGGAAAGCCAGTGGGGCAGCAAGGAGGAGGCCCCCCACAGTAGCCCAGACCTTCCATCAAAGGGCCTCCAAAAAGTATCACTCCTCCCGGGCTCTCACCTGTTACAGCGTAGATTCATCCTTTACAGAATTGTTAGGTTCTAGAGAGGGCCTGGGACAGTCAGTAGTCCACTCTGTAACAGGTTGATTCTGATTGTGCATGTGTGTCTGTGAGTGTGTGAGAGAATGTGCAAGTAGGAGTGTGAGGTGTCCTGCTCTGCCTCATAGTCAAGCCAGCATTTTCCTGCAGCCGGCTGATCATGAATGCCCACCGAGACCTGGAAGCATTCAAGCGCCTCAACTACCGGAAGGCAAAGCCTGCAGGGAAAGCCCCCATGCCCTACCCATCAAAGGGGGCTGGGGCTCTCCCTCGAGGGGAGCAACCCTGGAGGGATTTGTAGATGCTTCCAAATGGGGAAGCTGAGGGACTGTGTGTGCAGGGCTTACCCCTCCCATGTTCCGTTCAAACCTTGGCCCCCTGAAGTGCCTGATGTTCCTGCCACAAAGCTGTCAACAATCCCCCTGAAGACCCGGGAAAGCCTTTAGTCCCTGAGGATGCTCCCGGTATTTTGTTACCCTTGGTACTCTGTTACCCCCAAGGTGCTCCAGCGGGTCCTAGTGGACCCCAGAAACTGTCTGTCCCTCAGCCGACCTGGAAATCAACCTCCACTTGGGAAACCCTGGAATCCACAGCGGCCCTCTGGAGTCTATACGGGGAGGGAACCTGCTCCCCCAGAGGCTGAGGCTATAGGGGGAGGTGGCGGTAGGCTGGAGCCCCAGAGCCACCCAGATGTTTATATGGGCTTGCAAATTTTGGCTCCTTAGCTGAGGTTATGGCAGGTTCAGAATTTGTTTGTTTCCTGGAGGAAAAAGGGCCCCCTTTGTTGGTTGTACATTTGTCTTTCTCTGGATTTCCATTTTATTTATTTTGGGAAGAGCATTAATAAAGGATTCCCTAGCAAAGCCCCAGGACTTTTTGTTTTAAGGTTGAAACCTTTGGGTTCCTTTCCCCTTTTACTTCTCATCCTACCTAGGAAGGCAAGTAGGGCTATTGCTGGGACACAGGTCAGGGTATCCCCAGGAGCTCCCAAGTGTGTGGGATTCCCTGGGAGCGGATGGCTGTGTGAGCCCATAGAGGCAGCCACACCAGCATCTGTGAGGCAGTAATCCCAAAGGACTCACCCAGTGCTCAGTGGCCCTGGATGTTCTCCGAGACAAACTGCTTTGAAGCCCCAGACCAGAGACAGTCCTAGGGGTTGTTATTAAGACAGGATGTCCTGGAGGGGGTCACTGCACACTCATCCCCCACAAGCCTGACTACAGCCCCAAGGTAGCATCAGAAGCAGCCCCAGACACTGTCATCAAACCCATTTCTCAGAAAAAAAGCTGCATATTTCTATTGGTCACCACCGGGTGGACCAGACCTGTTTTATTAGTGGCTCTGCCAGCGACTCCCACACCCCGACTCCTAGGACCATGGCAGAGCACCCTTCCCACTGCCTTTGTACACCCCGGGGGACTCCATTCAGGAGGGGAGCAAGTCAGATCAGGGTCCCCTTTCACCTCTCCTTCCTTGACCCTGTCAGGATATGCCAGTTTGTCCAGTGTGCCCAAGCCCCAGGAGCTCTGCCCTTGGCAGTACGCAGCCGCTGGCAGTGCCTGGGATATTGATCCCCAACTCAATTTGAAGACCCTTTGGGCTGCCCTCTGTGGGTTTTTGTCCTTCATTCTGCTCCTCCCAGCCTAGGCAGCAGACTGTCTTCAAGGGCAGGCTCCCAACCCAGACTCTCCTGGGTGGCCCCAGTTCAAGGACAGAGTGGACCTGCAAAGTCTAAATCCTGCCTCCACCCATCCCTGGGAGAAAGATCATGTGGGTTGGAGATGGAGGCCAGCATCTTGACTTAGGGAAATGTGGATAGGCACTTGCCACCTGCCAGGAAAACAACTTCTGGTGATGGAGGAGACAGTCAAGGGTAGGTGTTCCTCAAGCACCCCTCTTCTCAGGAGAACTGGATCACAATCCCCGGGTGGGCAGGTTCTGTATCACCTACTCTGGCCCAAGCAGATCCAAATTGCCTCCACAATACCCTGGGCAAGGTCTCAACTGGCTGACCCCCCAGGGCACAGTCAACATAGACCCATTCTTGCCCCCAACCAGAAGGGCTTGGTACATTTGACTCCATGGCCCCAAGTCACTGGGGCAGTGTGGTGTGATGTAAACATTCGAGGAGGAGGGCCTCCTGGTGAGGACAGTGGAGGTGAGGGAGGCTTGGTCTAATTGTCTCTCCATTTCTCCCCTCATATCAGGCCCTCACCCCCAGCGTGTGAGATTCCACCTATTTGGCGTGTCAATATGTGAGGGGTGGCTGAAGGGGGGATTTGAAAACGTCAGAAAAAGTGCCAATATGCCAGCAGCAGAAATCGTGCCCAGAAAAGCCAGGAAAGGAGCCACCTCTCAAAGCCCCACACCCACCCTATGGTGCCCACTCCCATTTCTCTGTCTCCTCCCCAGTCTCAGGGTGAACTGAAATCTAAATAGCAGTCGAGAAAATGGGAATCAGGGGAACATGTGCAGGCTAACACAGCCAGGAGAGAAAAGAGGTGCCCCAGCCCCTCCGAAGCTGGTCTCACTACCCTGTCTCAAGACCAGCCTCATCTGACCACTGATCCATTCATAGCTTTTATTGAGAGCTGACCGGGTGCCCAGTGTTGGGGAGGGAGGGCAGGTTATCCGGGGGCCACCTCCTTCCTCACAGGGCTTTTCCGGTCATGTTTCCAGGAGCTCCTCCCTCATTCAAGCCGCAGGCTGGGGGAGGGACTCCGGGGAGGATCCTTGTCAGATGCATCTTCTCTGAAATCCAGCCTTCAAGAAGTCCCCAGGCTAGGGGGGGAGGCAGCATCCTGGACGTCCTCCCCGCACCTGCCTTCTAGGCAGAATTGGAGGGGCAGCAAGAAGAGGGCGAAGGTCCAGACGACTTCCTGGCACCTTTGGAACCTGAATTCAAAAGCGGAGAGGGGAGGAGAAAAACAATAATAGGCGATGATTCATGTGGCCAAAGTATCAGTTCAACCTATAGGGCTGTCAAGGCTCTGGCGCCACCCAGAGGCTATTTGTGGGACAGCACCCAAATCACATTGCTGGACCAAGTCAAGTCCAGGTGAGACTCAGAAACGCCACAGCACAAAAACCCCAACTCCGTCCTGCGGTGCTGCCCCCTCGTCGCCGTAGGGCCTGAGGGCCCCGTATTTGTGATACCTAGAGGGTAACCAGTGTAGCCGGTGTCCCCCTTTTGCGCCAAGGGGATGTCTCCCTCATCCTTCACTCCATACCCTGGGAGGTGAGTGTTCCTGCTCCCTCAGAATTAAGGGAGAATAGGAAGATTCTGAGACCATCATCTCATGTGTCCCCGCAGCTTCCTGCGCCTCCAAGTTGGACCTCACCGAACCTCACAGGGATACTGTCTTCTCACTCTTTTAAAATATTCACTTCGCAGCTGTGGGAATAGGGTAGGACCCTCCTTCCAGCTCACCACACGCAAGGAGCTCAGTCTGATGGAAGGCAGTCCCCACCTGCAGGACCCAAGTAGCGACACTGCCCTGTCAGAACCCTTCCAGTGCCCTGGCCATGAGTGTGGCTCAATTGGTTGGAGAGTCCTCACATACACCAAAGGGTGGTGGGTTCCATTCCTGGTCAGGGCACATACCCAGGTTGTGGGTTGACCCCCCAGTTGGGGTGTGTTCAGGAGGCAACCAGTGGATGTTTCTCACATTGATGCTTCTTTTTGTCTCTCTCTAAAATCAATAATTTAAAAAAAGAAAAAGAACCCCCTCCTCTGTTGGTTGAGTATCCCAGAAAGTCGCTGAAATGGATTTGTCCTTTAAAACCCTACCGGAGCTAGGGTTTGCATCTATTCTGATAACTGCTGTCATTTAAGCCCAAGCTACTCAAAGCCTGCATGGCCTGTGGCCTGGCAGCTTGGCCACCTCCCGGGGAACTGGTTAGAAATGCAGCTGCTCAGGCCTCACTCAAACAAACTTGGGAAGTGTGATCCACATTTGATGAGCAAGATCAGAGTGGTGGGCCATGCAGGTGAGATTGGGCTTGGACTTCAGGGAGACTCCAGTGCAGCTCGCGCCTAACCTACAGCTCCAGTTGCTCTCAGAGGGGCTGCTCCCACAAGGCAGACTCCCCTCCAGCCTGACATTTCCCTGGGCACTGGGCCATTCCCTCTTGCCTGCCTTGGACACCTCTGCCTGGAGCCGCTTTCACCACTCTCAAATCCATCCTTCGTTCCACTCACTTAGCCACACTCTTAACACATATACCTGGTTGTGCCACTTCTGTGGGTTCCGACTGCCCAAGTCCAAGCTCTTTAATGTGACCCACGAGGCCCGTTAGGTCCTTCGGCTTGTCCCCTAATCTCTGACAACTCCCCTCTACCGTACAATCACACACTCTGCATCCCTAAGTTCCTGAACAAGCCCCAATGCCAGGCCACACTTCCAGCTCTCCACCAACCTGAAGTAGGTTCCTCCAGGAAGCCCTCCTGAATCCCCTTGTCTGGATCAGGTACTTTCTCCAGACTCCCTCATTCAGTGCCTGTTACCTTCTGTTTTAACTGCTGCTCTTCCATTTGTCTTGTCCACCACTGGCCCAGCCCAGCACTGGGTACAGAACAGGCACACAAACTATTAGCAAATGTGTAAGAAGGAAGCTAGGGCTCAGAGAGCCTGAGGAACTTCTCTCCTCAGAGTCATGCAGTGTCGAGCCCTTGCTGTACCTACCCCCAGATCCCACTGCTTGCTAATCCCCCAGGCTTCCATGCCAGGTCGCCTGTGCCTGGGAAAGGATGGCATTTCCCCCAAGGGCCCAGAGAGGGAGAGTCCTTTTCCCAAGACTGCAGAGCAAAGTCAAGCCCAGCTGGCCCACACTGGGCCCTCACTTCCAGAATACTGTCTGTCCTACGGTTTCTCCACAGATTCTCTACCCCGACCCTGTGAGGTGGGTACTGCAGCTAATCCCGCTTGACAAAGGCATGCCCCCTTCGCAGTGGATTTCCCCAGCCACCTGCACTGGCTCCTCCTCCTCCTCCTCTACGGTGACTGGAGTCCTGGGTCCTCGCCTTGTCAGACCGGGACAACTTCTTCCCTGCAGAGTTGCGGGTGGTGTAGCTGTAGACAGAGGTGTAGCCTTGGCCGGTGAGTGGGCAGAAGCGGCGGGTGTGAGCTCGATCTCTAGTGGCACCGCACTGGGGGCACACGTAGTCTCGAAGGATGGGGCACAGCACCCGGCCCGCCTCGTCCTTGAGCACGTGGGACTGGTAGATGGCCCGGGACTCGCCGTTGTGTTTGCAGAAAGAGCACAAGCGTTCTGGAGCTGGTGAGGGTTCAGGGCTGGACCTCTGATCCCCTGGTCCTGGCACTGGTTCTGGCTGGGGGTCCAGCCTGGTCTCAGGCTCTTCCTCTCCACGCAGAGCCCCCACCAGACGTGCCAAACCCAGGTAATCTGTCCACAGGTCGAAGGTCCCCATGGCTGGGCAATGTGTGCCAGGTGTTGGGGCAGAGAGAGGAAACCCTGCCTGCCCCAAGCTCGTCCTTCTCCGCTTCCTCCCTGCCCCTCCCTTCCCCTCTCTGGAGCCTAGGAGTCTGGGCTGTCAGTTCCCTCCTTATACCTCCAAAGGGCTGTGAAGGGGGAGGAACAGCCCGTGGGGGACTTCTTATTGTCACAGGGGGGCTAGCTGCTGCTCCCTGTAAATGCATCAGCCAAGAGGTTCGGGTCTCTGGGTGGGGCAAGGAGGGGGATACAGGACACAGTCTGCAAGGGGCACCTGCAATTTAGAGCCACATACCCCACCCAGAGGGTCTTTGGAGGGCTACCCCCCAACCCCTCCTTTGAGGAGACCTGCCAGCCTGCCCCACAGGGTTTTTGGTGGATAGTGTTGGAAGCCCTGCCTCAAGATAAGCATTGATGTAACCTGTAACTTAGTAATTGCTTTCTTCCTTCCCTTGGGCTGGGGGAAGGGCCGGGTGCCCCTGGGCCTTTGGGAAGGGGGGGGGGGAGCAGTGTGGGAACACCCGCAAATTCTCCAAATGTCCCTGGAAGGGGGATGGTATCTGGCTCTCAGGCCCCCAGCTCTGGTCTGCCTTAGGGTGTTTTCACACCTATTGTCCCCCACTTAATGGATGAACAAACTGAGGTTTGAAGCCACCTGCTCCTAGGGCTATTCACAAAAACTAACACAAAAGTCTGCCTCCCCCATCTACTTATTGGAGCCCCAAGGCTAGGTGCTGGCCAGGCAGCCGGTCTGTCCCTGGGGTGATGAGGGCGTGAAATGGGGGAGGTTGGGAAGAGCAGAAGAGCAGAGGCTGGGCTAATGGGAGGACCCCCAGCACTCACCAGAGTCTTGATCTTCCCTCCCTCAAATGAGACCTCAGTCAGTCTCAGGAGGATGGGGTGTGCCCAGGAGACACAGGTGGGGCACAGACTGCAGGGGGAGTGGTGGGCGATGGGGGGTGTGGGCAAGGAGGGTGAGAAAGCTGAGCCCAGGATTTGAACACAGAGAAGAGGGCCCCATTCACTTATTCTTTCAAGAACCGTTTATGGAGCCTTCAGGGAGCAGAAGGGTTTTTAGCTGTCCAGCCCTTCCAACCCTCCAGGATTTCTTCCCCAAATCCAGCTTGTGTCCATTAGGACCCCAGACCCCAGCCCTCCCAAGTGGTGAGAGGCTGGGGTCAGGGCAAGATACAGGCTGAGTAATTTGGGGGGAACCCATGGTGGGTCTGGTCCCCCCAACCCATTCCCCTCAGGCTGCGTGTGGCCCAGCCACAGTGACATTCATCCCTCGGTGGGTCTGGCCTCCGTCCTCACAACCCACCGACAACAATGAATGTTGATTGTGACTTTCTCTGTGGCCTAAAGAGGGGATGTGATCAGGCAGGACCCAGCCCCCCAGATCTGGAAGGTGGGGGTCACGATGGCTGGACGGCACTTCCAGGCCTCGGGGTCCACTCAACGGTCGATGGTTTGCCTGAGCTGCCCAAACTCACCGACAGGTTGAATGTTCCCCCAAGCCCTTGGCAACTTCTTGGTGGTGGTGGTGGTGGTGGTGATGGTGATGATGGTGATGATGGTGATGGTGGTGGTGGTGGTGGGTCCCAGAATAAGAGGGTGAGGTGCAAGGAACCAGAGAGTCGACAGAGGGAGGGACCTATTGACTCATTAAGTAAGCAAACAGTGCCATGACCAGGAAAAGCATGACATTAATATAACTAGTTATAACAGTAGATGTTTATGTAGTTTTGCTACATAATGGATGTAGCAATGCTGGGTGCTGGGCTCCCTGCTTCATGCATTTATTCAAATCATCCTCCAAAGGGCCCTAGGTAGGTGCAGATGTGGCCCGTTTGTCCCTGCCTTGCATGGGGGGAAAGGGGAAGCATCATTCAACAGAGAGATAAACAAGTCATTTTAATACAATGTATACCTTCCACAGGCCTCACTGTGTTTCTGGGCATAATTGTTTATGAATCACAACAACCCCTGGGGGTCATCAGCCTTCACTTTGCAAATGCAGGGCCCACAGCGGGGTGGCTGCCAGGCCCAGCCTTTGGTCCACTTGCCCACTGAACAGGGGAGAAACGAGAGGATGTCAGGGGATGCCTGGTGCCCTTCTGCAGGGTCTCAAGGCATCTGAACTCAGGCCCTTGGTGATGTAACTGCAAGATCGCTCACCCTCCAACCTCAAAGTACACTGAGGGCAAACAGCTACTTGGATTCCAGCTGCAGCAAGTTGCTGACCCCTCCACATTTCCTCCAGGTAAAAGGGCTTTCAGTCCATCCCTCCAGGGGCCGCACACAGTTCAGTGCCCATCCCCTGCGGGGGGAGGGGCGGGACGGGAGGAAGAGGGAGCAGAGGGGAGAGGAAGCGGGGGCTGGGGAGGGGGTTGCGCACACAGTCTCTATAGAGCTGGCCACCACCTGGACTTCAAAGACGACCTGGAGAGGTTTCTTCAAATTTCCAGCCCCCTCCCATTTCACTCAGGGGAATATGGAGCCCCAAAGGGGCCTTGGCATAACCCTAAGGAGGATCAGGGACCCCGAGTATGCTGAGTTTGAATAAACCCTAAAATGTCTCTGATGTAGTTGACCCTCAAACCTCTCCCTCGAGACCCCTTCCAGATCCTTCCCCTGGAGACCCACCCCTCTAAAGCCACCAACCCTGGCCCCTTTGCAAGACCTGCCTCCTTACAGCCCCCACACATTGCCAGGCCCTAAGCCCACCCATATCGATTCCCATGGAGCCCCCCACCAAACTTAACACCGTAAAACCTGCCCCCTAAGCAAGTCCTCAAAGAGCCCAGCTCCCTTTAAGGCCTCCTCCCAGGCCCCACTCTCTGAACCTAATCCCGGTGGCACCCCACGTTTTGTCATCCCAGGAGGGACCAAAGTCACAGAGGCTCTCCTCTAGAACTCTCCTGCCTAGATTCCCAAGGACCCTAGGAATCCCCAAGGCAGCCTCCTTGGAGCCCAACCCCTTTAAGTTCCGGCCCCGACAGGACCTGCCGGCCCCTCAACTGGAGCCTCTCAGAGCCCATCCCAGCAAGACTCGCCCAGGGAATTTCCCCAACTCCTGAAGCCCTTTCCTCTAAGAGCCTCTCGTCCCAGGCCGGGTCCAATCTAGTTCGCACCCCTGTCGGGAGCACTAGGTGGGGCAGCCTCCCAGTGGCCCATCCGCCCAGCCATCAGAGCCCCATTCTCCTGCCTTGGGGATGGTAGTCATAAGGAGAGAATGCCTAGAACCCTGGGGTGGGGGGCGGGGGGCCTGAAGGGTGGGTTGGAAGGGCAGAGATACAATAATAATTATTATGATTATTTACATACATCACCCTATTATTAGGATACTCATTTTATCGATGAGGAAGGTGATGCTCTGAGAGTTTGGTAACAACTTTTGAGGTTCCTTGGTGACCATAAAGCTAGAATGCGAGGTCATCAGACGGGAGGCACTCTGACCACCCTGAGGGTCCCCCTGAGACACCCTGTGCCTTTTCTCCCCTAGCTTCCCTGAAGGCACCGGCCTTTTCTTTTTTAAGTAAAATTGTTGGGTTTTTAATTGATTTGAGAGCAAGAGAAACATCGACTGCTTCTTGTAGGTGCCCTGATGGGAGATGGAACCCACAACCGTGGCTTATCAGAAGGAAGCCGCTCTAAGGGCACTGATCTTGACCTACCAAAGAAGGAGGTCCGTGCAAGGGGTTTCCCCACAGGCGGCCGGGACAAGCTGGTCCCGGCGATCAGGAAGGCGGGGCTGGGTGGGTGGGCGTGGCTCCGGGCGAGGGGCGGGGCTGGAGGAGCTCGGCCGCGCCCCGTCCTGCGGGGAGGAGTTATCTGGGGCCTTTCCCGGTCGGTCTCCCTTTGTCTGCGGTGGTCTGCGAAGCTTCCCGCCCTCGCCCTCCGTGTCTGTCTGGGTCTGCCTGTGCCCTTGGCCGGCCCGTGTTTGACTGGGTCTCCCTCTCTCCCAGTGCTCCTGTTCCTGGCTGTCTGGGTCCGCCTGTGGTTGTCTGGCCCTTTACACCTGATCTGAGTGTAGGCCACCCCCCTCAGCGTCTGCCTCTCACTGTCTGGACTTGGACCTTGGGGGATAGGGGCCGACTGTTCCTCTGCCAAGTGTCCTGAGGCCTTCTGGAGGCCCACCCTGATCTTCCATCTGACTCTGAAGCCCAGCAGGGTGGGTGGAGCAGTCTCCTCCCACTCCCAACCACAGGCCCTGGTGCAAGGCAGGGGTGCCCTTCAGGGCCACTTTGTCCCTCGTTTTTCTTCCTGGGACCCCCAGCCCTGCCACACCTGGAGGGGGGCTGGGAATGAGTGGGGTGAGGGGGAGCCTTCCAGAAGCCACGCTGGCCCAAGGGTCAGGGTCTGAGGTGAGAGGGTGATGGGTGCAGGCAGCTCTGCCATCAAGCTGAAGAAGGGGAGTGTCTATGTATGTAGGTCATGCATGTGTTCCTGCACAAGTGTCCCCGTGTGCGCCCCAGTGTACGCATGTCCTGGGGTGTGTGCATGGACCCGTGGGGAACACGGGGGAGGAGGTAGTCAGGGCCTGGCAGACAAAGAGCCCCTTATGAGCGTATGGTGACAGCAGTGGGTTCCGGCTGATGGCCCAGACTGTCCAGACGGCGGGCAAGGGACCTTCAGAGCTGCATGGTCTCTCAGGTTCCCACTCTGCCATCGCCATGCCAGCTCCTGGCTTCCTCTGGCTGCTCAGGCCTTTTCAGGCGGGGTCCTCAGACAAAGGGCTCGTCTGTCTCACCCAGACCTGGGGGTGGTGGGCAGCGGGCCAGGAGCCCAGCCTTTTCCCCAAGCCCATCAGGGCGGGGGGAGGAAAAAGCCTCTTCTCCGCGGTTAGGGCCTGGGGCAGGTAGATGGGAAATTTCGATGCTTCTGTGACTCAGTGCAGGGCAGCCCTGTGTCTGGGTCAGGTGGGCTCCACCTGAAAACACAGGCAGCAACTGCCTATGGACCTGTTCCTGGGGAGCTGCTCTGGTTTTGGGGTCCTAGCTATTCAGGTGGGCAATTCTGGATGTCTATGGGCGTCTGTAAATCCAGGTGGGTGTGTATGATAAGGAGCAGCTGTCTCTTGTGCCAGTTGTGTGTGTATGTGTGTGTGTGTGTTGGTGCTCCTGTGGGCTTATTCGGGTATGGATGTCAGTATAACTGAGTGCATGTCAGGCTATTTGTGGGTAGATATGAGAGCCAGTGTATGTGGGTGTCTGGCATAGGTCAGTGTCACTGAGGGTGACTGTAGTTTGGGTGTCATCCAATTGTTGGGTCCCCTGCCTCCCTTACTAAAACATCAGCTCCAAGAGGCAGGGATTTTGATCTCTCACATGCTCAGCACTAGAATGGTGCCTGGTACATAACAGATGCTCAATAAACGAGCATTGGATTTATGGCCATCCAGGTGACTCGATTTCGGAGTGTCCCTGTGTCCTTTTCCCTGTGGATCTGTGCACATGTTATTTTCTCTGTGTGTATTATTGCAGGTGTCCAGGATTATAATCAAGTGTATGGGTGTAGGTATTATTGGAAGGTTCATATCTGTTTGTGGGTAACGGTGTCCTCATAATCAGTGTCCAGGAGGATCGTTGTACCACGCACAACTATGTTTCAGTATGCGTTGCTGTGTTACACGTGTGTCTGTCTGGATTACCATAACCTGATATCAGCATCTGCTCAGGCCTGGTACCATCTGTGTGTGTGTGTGGCTGCCTGGATGACTGGGTGTGTCCTTGCTTGGACAGGCACATGCATGTCCATGTCTATGCGTCTACCTGTACTTTTGTCAGGGTATTTAACATACCTGTGGTTGATTTGAGTAATGGGGATGCTGTATGTCTATGTCCTGGGTGACAGCTGGTGGGTGCCCATCCAAGCGTCTGCTGTGTGTGGCAGTGTTTTCCCAGGCCGTCCCATCCCTGGGGTGATGTGTGCGCCCAGGGGCAGTGCTATTGTAGGTGCTGTGCATGTGCATGTGTTGGTCAGCGTTCCTTCGGTGATTTGAGTAATGAGGATGCTGTAAGCCCGTGTGTAGTGTGTGAATCTCGGATTCTTCATCAGTGATTTGGGAATGTAACTGTGGCCCTGTAAATGCATCTGTGAGCTGTCCAGGGCAGTGGGGCATCGGTGGCAAAGGAGATGGGGGGGCTGAAGAGTAGTGGGGTGTGTGTGTGGGGGGGGTACTATGAGAGGACTTCTCCACTCCTCCACCCCCAGCATGCCTTCTAGGGCAGTTCCCTGTGAAAGGGTCCCTGTCGCTTTAAAAGGACTCCCCAGCAGTGGGATTCGGGGCCATTTTTCCCTTTTTAGGGCCAGTTTTGGAGGGCGTGTTCCTGTTAGCAAACCTTGGCCCCAGTAAACACCCTGCAGCACCTCCGGCAGAGACAGTCGCCGGAGCCGGCAGGGCCCCCGGGGACGGGTCTCCGCTGGGCCCGCGCGCCCATGAACTTGGCCCGGGCGCCCTCCGGACGCGCGCGCCGGGACGGAGCCTCTTCCAGCCCCGCACTTGCGAGATCCCCACGCGCTCCGCGTCCCCAAGAACAAAGCTGGCCCCCGCCCTGTGCCCGGCCTCCAGGCGGTCAGGTGTCAGGCGGACCGAGGTCCCTGCGCCCCTCATCACGCGTCCCCGCCCCTCGGGGGCGTCTCGCCGGCCCTCCCCCCGCCGCCGGCCACCCCGGCCCGGGGACGGGAAGGCCTCTCCCCTTGGGGGGTCCAGCCCTCTCGGAGCCCCGGCTCGGGGAAGGCACGAAGAAGACATGCCGCTGGGGCCTCCCCGCCCCCCTTCCCCAGCAGCCGCAACAATGGAGGGCCGAGCCGCAGGGGCCGGGACCCCCGCCCCGGGCCGGCGGCAGGTGCGCGAGGGGCTGCAGCCGGGCCCACCTCCTCCCGCCCGCCCCGCCGCGCCCGAGCCCGCAGGCGGCCCCCGGTGCCCGCGCTCACCTCGCTTTGGGCCGCCGCCGCGTGTCCCCTCTTGTCTCCAAAACCCGCCCGGAAAAGCCCCCCCGAGCCAAGACTCCGGCACGGGAAATGGCTTTTCGGCGGCTCCGGGGCTGGGCGGGGGCTTCCCAGGCCGCGGGCAGGGGGAGGCGTTCGCGGGGCTCCGGCGCCGGCTCGAACCCGCGGCCACCGCCTCCCGCCGGCCCGCCCGCCAGTCTGTCTCGGTGACGTGCCCGCGCTCCCCGCCGCCGCCGCCCCCGCCCTCCTCTGCACCGCGCTGGGCGGTGGGTCCACCGGCCGCGGCGTGTGCGCTCAGAGGCTTCCCGCCAGACGCGCCGGGACTCACGCGGGGATGCCCACGGGGCGCCAGGACCCAGCTCCTGGGGCCCGCGCCGGGGACACGGGGGCGCGAACGGGCACAGGCAAGGACCCGGAGCACATGGGCCTCTAAAGCGAATGGGGAGCACACGCGCACAAAGGCACGCAGACCTCAAACACAGGGAAGGGCGCGCAAGGGGCTGTGAGACGCACACTCGCGGGAGGGCGTGGCGGGACATGCAGGGGCACTGAGGCACTGATTACACGGGAATGCCCATAAAACCAAGCTACACCCAGAAGGGCAAACGTAGACATGCAAGGTACAGGCACTACATCAAGGGGCGGGAGGAAGGACCTCAGAACTGAAATATACAGAGAGGGGTCCAGGGGCACATGCAGAAAATACTGACACACACATACACAGGCTCACAGGAATGCTCACACTTAGATGCCCACACAGCACACATGAGACACATATAGACACAGAGGGATTATACATTGAATCCACATACCTCCCCACACACCAGGTGCACAATTGTGGGAACACCTGGGCATACAATACCCCAACATACATAGACACAACATATGGATATACTAGCCTCCTACATCGAACAGGAACACACCCAGAGAGACATGCCAGGCACAGTCTCAGGGGCACATGAAGGCACACAAAGTTCACAGACACACAAATATATGCACAATCACTCATGTACAAGGGCAGAAGCACCTAGAATTCAAAGAACCAAGACCCACACCCACAAAACCTCAGGTCCACAGGTGTCTTAATACATCCAAAAGGACACTTGGGGACATGTACCTGGGACCATCTCATATAGGTACGCACTGGCCAGGTGCACAGGCCACACAAAGGAGGCACACTAGAAAGTTGTCCATGGGTTGGGGCTCTCCTGATCCGAGCCCCCATATTCACACACACATAAGGTGCATAGAAACACAGCAGAGTTCCTACACTGGCAGACATTCCATTCAGGAAACCACATACAGATTCTCCCACATACTTTCCAACACACACATATACACACACAGGCCCTGCCTACACCACATGCTGGTGGAGGGAGGTCACCTCAGGGCAGACCGTGGTGCCAGGCAGGGCCTCCCATTGGCTAGGGCTGAGTTGAGGGATTTCTCTCAGCTGAGAGGGGGTCAAAGGAGCTTTTTAGGCTTCCCCCCTCCCAAAACCCAGGCTTTAACCTTTGTGGAGGCATGGTCATGCTCCCCCTGGCTGTGTCTCTTCCATTCTCCCCCCTCACCGCAGTCCTGTCTCAGTTTCTCCCTGAGGAATCCCCTTCCCTATTCCCTGCCCCCTTCCTTCAGATCTCAGCCCAGAAAGCCAGCTGGCCTAGGAGAATAATGGGTCCAGGACCCCAGACTGAGGTCCAGCCCTACTCTGTACCTAATACCCCCTCCAAAAAAAAAAAAATGGAGTATAGATTCCTAGGGGAGAAGGGAAGGCGGGTAGCTGCAAAGAAAAGGATGGGAGTGAATAGTAATTGAGTCTCCTTGGGTGGGGTCAGGTTTATTGTTTCTCCTTTGCCTTCTCCTTTCAAACTGAAAAGGGAAAGGGGGTTGCTCTGGAATATACTACATTCATTCATTCCCAGTCATCTCGGACTCTTGCCCAGCAGTCCAACGAAGTGGACAAGTGAGGCCCAGAGGGACTGCCCTTGTCCAAGGTGGCATGGCCTGAAAGTAGGGATTCTGTGCGAGGCCTTTCCCCATCTTTGCTCTTGGATGGGCCTGAAAAAAACACTCCGGCCGTCTCTTCTGCCCACTGAGCTTCCCACTGCTACCAGCAGGGGGCAGCAAACGCCAGCGTCCTCCCCGCTGTGGAGGCGGACAGCCTCTGCTCCTTCCTCCTGCGACCCCTGCCACAACGCAGCCGAGGACGCCGTCTGGACCCCCGGGCTGGAATATCCACTGCCCAAATGCTCCGGCCCCAGAAGGAAGGAGCTCTTCTTAAGTAGAATCCCCTAGAACTAATGTCTCCACAAATGCCTCACTCGCACGTGGTGCCTCGTACCGTCTAGCTCAGCTCCTTATTGCTGCAACACATTGGCTGAGTGGGCAGCCTCTGCATTCCTGAACTGGGTCAGACTAGGAGAGAATTTCTGGAGCCCCGCCCAGGGGTCAGTCCTCCAAACCCGAGTTCTCGAACTATCCCCTCTGAGCCTAGCACGGGATGGGAGGGCTTCCCCCACGGCCCCAGCAATCTGGTTCCTTTGGGCGTGGGAACTGCTCGCCCCAGCCCCCAGTTCCTGGGGCCCCTGCCAGTGCTGACTCATAGGGGACCCACCGCTGTGACTCAGCAGCAGCTCTTCCTGAACCTCCCCCCTAGAGAGTTCCAGCCCTGTGTCACCTCCAGTCCCCTCTGGGGTCTCCTTAGGGACCCAGATGGTGGCCCTGCAGATATGTGAACCAAAGGCCCTTCTCAGTTCTGTCAACCCAGAGCCGAAGCTCCCAAAGCCCCCATGTCTGTGACCATGGGTGGATGTGCTGGGTCATGGGGCCGTGTGTGTCCAGATGTGTTTGTAGTTTGCACACTCAGAGAAAACTCAAGAAGGCGAGGCCCAGGCTGTGAGGGCACCTTCCTCTGCAGCCCACTGAAGTCTGGGCAGGGACATTTCGGGGCAATATGAGGCTCTGAGCTGAAAGCTCATTCCTTCAACCACAAACCCGCTTCTCCAGCCATCTTCCCGTCTCCGGAAATGGCAGCTCCAGCCTTCCAGCTGCTGGAGCCAAAACCTTTTTTCTTTTTCTTTCTTTCTTTTTTTTTTTTTTTAACGTTTTTATTTATCCTATATTATAAAGAGGTGATATGCAAATTGACTCTCATGCCCTTGCACAAGATGGCTGCCCCCATGTAGTCAAAGATGGTCAGCAGGGGAGGGCAGTTGGGGGCAATCAGGCCTGCAGGGAAGGGAGGGCAGTTGTGGGGGGACTAGGCCAGCAGAGGAGGGCAGTTGGGACCAATTGGTCCAACAGGGGAGGGCAGTTGAAGGCGACTAGGCCTGCAGGGGAGGGCAGTTAGGAGCAACGGGGCCTACAGGGGAGGGCAGTTGGGGGTGACCGGACCAGCAGAGGGGTAGTTAGGTGTCAATCAGGCCAGCAGGGTAGTGGTTAGGGGATGATCAGGCTGGCAGGCAGGGGAGCAGTTGGGAGCCAGCAGTCCCAGATTGTGAGAGGGGTATTGGACTGATGGTTTAGCCCTAACCTGGCAGTCAGACATCCCCTGAAGGGTCCCAGATTTGATAGGGTGCAGCCTGGGCTGTGGGACACACACCCACCCCCAGTGCATGAATGACATGCACCAGGCCTCTAGTTTTTATATAAAGAGGGAGGGGGAGAGAGATAGAAACATCCATCAGCTGCCTCTTGCACCCCTCTACTGGGGATCAAGACCACAACCCTACCCTAGGCATGTGCCCTGACCTGGAATCAAACCAGTGACCTCTTGGTGCATGAGACAATGCGCAACTACTGAGCCACACCTGCCAGGCCCAAAACATTTCTTAACAAATGCAATCCATTAACGAACTCAGTTAGTCTCTCCTAAGGAATCTAAAATCTCACCCTCTTTGGGCCACCACCCTGCTCCAAGCCCCCATCATCTCTTTCCTGGACCAATGCAGTTATCACCTCCATGCTCTTCAGGCCTCAACCTCACGAGCCTGTTCCTGCACAGCGAATGTGGCGGCCTCTGTGAGCATCCTCACCAGAACACGTCCTTCCTCTGCTCAGAACCTTCCATGGCTCCAATTTCTCACGCCAAAAGCGCAAGTCCTCCCCACAACCCTGCACACTCTTATCCCATTCTCTCCCTGCCCTCATCTTCTCTACTCTCTCACTCCCTGTTCCAACCACATGGACTTCTCATTGTTCCTCACACACCCAGGCATTCACAGTCTAACCTCAGCGCTTTGCACTGCCTTTTCTTTCTACCAGGGACTCTCTTCCCTCAGATACTCACATGGCTGCCTCCCTCACTTCATTTAGGTCTCTGCTCAAATATCACCTCCTCAGTGAGACCACCCCCCCCGCCCATTTAAAGTTGTACCTTCTTGCTTTATCCTGCTTTATTTTTTCCATTACCCTATTGCCTTTGACCACACTATATATTTGATTGCATATCTTGTTTCTTGTCTGTCTCCTGTACTCACATGTCAGCTCCTCCAGAGCAGGAAGCTTTTTTTTTTTTTAAATATGTTTTTATTGCTTTTAGAGAGGAAGAGAGATGGGGAGAGAGAGATAGAAACATCAATGATGAGAGTCATTGATCGGCTGCATCCTGCATGCCCCCCACCAGGGACCTAGCCCGTAACCCAGGCATGTGCCCTTGACCAGAATCGAACCAGGAACCCTTCAGTCCACAGGCCAGTGCTCTACCCACTGAGCCAAACTGGCCAGGGCAAGAGCAGGAAGCTTTGTCCTGATCATTATTATTCACTGAGGGCAGAGCCTGAGACAATATTTATGGCATCAACATATTGTAACTACCATGTTCCTGGCATGCTGGAGAACAAAATAGGTGTGGCACCTGCCAGTCACTGATAGCTTGTTGAGTGCAATGAAGAGCATTCAGTAATGCAAGCTGAAGCATGAGAGTATCCAGGGGAGGTATGGGAGCTTCTAGAGGATGGAGTATAATCAGAGAAGGCCTCTGGAGGAGGCAAGGACCTTGCAGCCACTGAGGGCAAGTGGGGAGACCAGTGTGGCTGTCCAGAAGAGAAGGGCAGGAATTTGGGGAACAGGTAGGAATGAACAGCCTCAGGAAGTAGGGCTTACAGGGTCTCAGAGATGGACCGCATGTGGGGGCTGAGGAACTAAGGAGGAAAGGTGGGGATTTCCTGGGGCAGGCTGACGTGGAGGCACCTGTGAGACACCAGGGAGTCGATGTTTGGAGACGGGGGTTATCAGCATGTGATGGCCAAAGCTGCGCCCCTGAGAATAACATTTGATTAAAAAAGACCAAGTGGGGGTTGGGGGGGGGACATTAGGAGAACATTGTGCACCAAGGCCAAGAAGGAAGTGGGCAAAGGCGACATACTACATAAAGGCTGAAGACAGCAATGATTGAGAAAGGTGGTTTGACTTGAAAGCTTGGTGTCTGTGGTGGGATGACACAGCCATTTGAGGAGTAGATGGGAAAAATGGAACAGAGACAGGAAGCCCAGCACAGCACTCTCCAAAAGAAGTTTATCATGAACCAGAAATGCCAGCCGCCATTTAAAAATGTTTTAGTAGAAGGAGAAGCCAAGATGGTGGCATAGGTAAACAACTGAACTGCTGCCTCACACAACCACTTTAACACTACAACTAAAAGACAAAACGGACATCATCCAGAACCACAGGAAGGCTGGCAGAGTGGAAATTCTACAACTAGAAGGAAAGAGAAAAGCACACTGAGACTCACAGGAGCTGTGGAAGGCAGAGGTACTGAGATGCACACGCATGGAGAGGGCTGGCAACTGAGTATGCAGCTGGCTTTCTCAACTGGAAGGGAGACAAAAGCTTCTGACTGCTCTGAACTCCAGGTCCAGGTGAGATTCTGGGGACCCAGACTCATACTGGGAGAAACTGGACTGTCTGGCAACAGGCCAAACTCGAGAGCAGCTTTCTCTCAGAGGTGCTTGCAGCAATTACTGTGGGACACTGAGACCCAGCGGCCTCTTAGGGCAAGACTGATGGGAAGCCATCACTGTTGGCTCCACCCAGAGACTCCGCCCCATCCAAGTTGAACTCAGAGGCTTTTGGATATTAATGGCCTGGTCCTTTGAATTCTAAACTTACCTAACAAACTGCAGCTGAGTCAGAGAGACCCAGAACATCCAAAAGAAAGCCCAAGACCCCAGAGCAGCTTGCATTGCTTCAAAACTGGGCCTCATCTGGGCACCTCCAAAGCCTAAATAAAGAAGAGGAATCTGCAGATCTCTAGCTCCTGCTGGGTGGCCTCAGGCAGAGGCTAAATTAGTACCTCCTTGGAGATCCAAGAACCAGTGTATCCAGGAGTCAGAGTGGGATCATCCAGATTACAACTCCTCAGATAATAAGGGACACATTCAGGGGGCAGACTCAGTAAGCACCAAAGTCCCACTGAAGCAAGTCTTGCCTCATAAGGGTGTCTCCAGCACAGTTCTCCCATGGTAGACACAGCTGATCCTCACAGCCAATTGGCCTGAAGGTCAATTCCTCCCAGTGATACCAACAACAATCAAGGCTTAACTACAACAAGACTGTGCACACAGCCCAAAAAGGGATGCACCAAGTGTGTCCACTTCAGGTAACTGGGGAGGCTGAGCCACTGGCCCACCTAGCACACAAAGCCACTCGACCAACTCAGGGAAGCAGCCAAAATGCGGAGACAAAGAAACAGGCCACAAATGAAATAAATGGAGGAAAGCAAATGACTGGAGATAGAGTTCAAAACCATGGTTATACGTTTTTTCAAGAATTTTCTACAGCCGAGACCGGTTTGGTTCAGTGGATAGAGCGTCGGCCTGCGGACTGAAGGGTCCCAGGTTCGATTCCGGTCGGGGGCATGTACCTTGCTTGCGGGCACATCTCCACTGTGGGGCGTGCAGGAGGCGGCTGATCAATGTCTCTCTCTCATCGATGTTTCTGACTTTCTATCTCTCTCCCTTCCTCTCTGTAAAAAATCAATAAAATATATATTTAAAAAAAAGAATTTTCTACAAAAAGATGATAAATTTAGTGAGACTCTCGAGGATATGAAAAAGAACCAACTAGAAATTAAGCATACACTGACTGAAATAAAAAATAATATACAGAGATCCAACAACAGACTAGAGGATCGCAAGAATCAAGTCAAAGATTTGAAATACAAAGAAGCAAAAAACATCCAACCAGAAAAGCAAAAAGAATCCAAAAATATGAATATAGTGTAAGGAACCCCTGGGACAACTTCAAGGGTATCAACATCTGGATTATGGGGTTGTCAGAAGAATAGAGAGAGCAAGATACTGAAAACCTATTTGAAGAAAGAATGACAGAAAACTTCCCCCACCTGATGAAAGAAATAGACTTACAAGTCCAGTAAGCACACAGAACCCCAAACAAAAGGAATCCAAAGAGGACCACACCAAGACACATCATAATTTAAATGTAAAGAGCAGCCCTCATCGGTTTGGCTCAGTGAATAGAGCATTGGCCTGCAGACTCAAGGCTCCCAGGTTCGATTTCGGTCAAGGGCATGTACTCTGGTTGTGGGCACTTCCCCAATAGGAGTTGTGCAGGAGGCAGCTGATCAATATTTCTCTCTCATCGATGTTTCTAACTCTCTATCCCTCTCCCTTCCTCTCTGTAAAAAATCAATAAAATATATTTAAAAAAAATAAAAATAAAGTAAAATGCCAAGAGCAAAAGACAAAGAGAGAATATTAAAAGCAGCAAGAGAAAAACAGTTAATTACCTACAAGGGAGCACTCGTTCAATTGTCAGCTGATTTCTCAACAGAAACTATGCAGGCCAGAAGGGAGTGGCAAGAAATATTCAAAGTGATGAATAGCAAGAACCTACAACCAAGATTACTCTACCCAGCAAAGCTATCATTCAGAATGAAAATCAGATAAAGAGCTTCACAAATAAGAAAAAGCTAAAGGAGTTCATCACTGCCAAACCAGTATTATATGAAATGCTGAAAGGTATTCTTAAAGAAGAGAAAGAAGAAGAAAAAGGTAAAGATAAAAATTATGAACAACAAATACATATCTGTCAACAAGTGAATCAATCTAAAAATCAAGTAAATAAAAAATCTGATGAATGGAATAAACTGGTGAATATAATAGAAACAGGGATATAGAAAGGGAGTGAACTGACAATCCTTGGGGGGCAAGGGGTGTGGGGGTGTGGGAAGAGACTGGACAAAAATTGTATACCTATGGATGAGGACAGTGGTGGGAGGTAAGGGCAGAGGGTGGGGTGGGAACCAGTGGAGGGGAGCTAAGGGCAAGGGGGAGAGGAATAATTGTAATAATCTGAACAATAAAAATTTATTTTAAAAATAAATAAATAGATATCAATGGAAAAAATAAAAATAAAATGTTTTAGTAGGGAGGGTGGGGATAAGGGGGAAAGATCAACCAAAGTACTTGTATGCATGCATGTAAGCCTAACCAATGGGCACAGACACCAGGGGGATGAGGACATGAGCAGGGTTGGGGGGTTAATAGGAGAATAAGGACACATATGTAATATTTTAATCAATAAAGAAAAAAAACACACATTTAAAAATAAAGTAGCCAAAACCAGTTTGGTTCAGTGGCTAGAGCGTCACCCTACGGACCGAAAGGACCCAGGTTCGATTCCAGTCAAAGGGCACATACCTTGATTGCAGGCACATCCCCAGTGGGAGGTGTGCAGGAGGCAGCTGTTTGATGTTTCTCTCTCATCGATGTTTCTAACTCTCTATCTCTCTCCCTTCCTCTCTGTAAAAAATCAATAAAATATGTTAAAAAAAATAAAAATAAAAAGAGCCCTGGCCGGTATGGTTAAATGGTTGAATGTCATATCATGCACCAAGAAGTCACTGGTTTGGGCTAGATCCCCAGTAGGGTGTGTGCAGGAGGCAACTCATCCATGTTTCTTTCTCATCATGCTTCTATCTGTCTCCCCCTTCCTCTCTCTCTAAAATCAATAAAATCATTTAAAATCCTCTTTTTTTTTTTAGTAGCCACATTTTTAAAAGTAAAAGATAGATGGTCCTGGCCAGGTAGCTCAGTTGGTTAGTGTGTCATTCTGATGTGCCCAGTTGTGGGTTCTATCTCCAATCAGGGCACATATAAGAAGCAACCAATGAATGCATAAATAAGTGGAACAATAAATCGATGTTTCTCTCTCTCTCTCTCAAATCAATAATAATAAATTTTAAAAAGTAAAAAGTAGACCCCTAGCTGGTTTTGCTCAGTGGATAGAGTGTTGGCCTGTGGACTGAAGGGTCCTGGCTTTGATTCCAGTCAAGGGCACATGCCCAGATTGCAGACTGGACCCAAGTAGGGAGTGTGCAGGAGGGATTCTGTGTCATCATTGATGTTTCTCTCCCTCTCCCTCTCCCTCTCTCTCTCTTCCTTCCTCTCTCTCTCTCTCTCTTCCTCTCTCCCTCCCTCCTTCCCTGCCTTCTTCCGTCCTTTCCTTTCTTCCTTTCTCCCTCCTTCATCCTTTCTCTCTAATTTCAAATATATATATATATTTTTAAAGCAAAAGGTAGGAAACGCAATTTAGGTTGCTACCCAAATATGTTTTCCTAGCTCCAGCTCCTTTTTGCTCAAATAAATGCATTTAAAAAAAAAAGGTAGAAAGTAACAAGTAAAACAAATATTAATATTTGACTTACCCCACTGTATCCAAAATAGCCTCATTTCAACATACAATCAAGATAAAAAGTATCAATGAGATATTTCACATTCTTTTAAAAGGAATTTATACTTACAACATCTCTCAATTTGGACGAGCCATATTTTGAGTGCTCGGTAGCCTTGTGACAAACTCACTGGAATGTGCAGGTCTAGACAGAACCTGAGTTTGCTTTTGTGTGACTCACCTCATTCCCCTCTCCCTAATCCCAGTCCTATCAGATCCTGCCTTTATTTAAAAACTTGGTATTTTGTTCAACCTGGATTTTTCGGAATAATTTTGATTCTCGAAAACATTGCCCTTAAAAGTATTTAATCTCCCCTAAAAAACTTGTCCATGAATGTTCACAGCAGCATTATTCATATTGTCCCCGAAGAGGAAACAACCCAAATGTCTATTATCTAATGAATGGATTTTGTAAAATGTGGGGTGTATATTTGGCAATAAAAGGGAGTGAAATAATGAGACATGCCACAACATGAATGAACCTAGTCATAAGGCACATTGTATGAGTCCATTCATATGTAGGGACAAAGTAAATTAGGGGTGCCAGGGTCTGGGGGACAATGGGGAATATGGGAAGTGATCATCAGTGGATACCAAGCTTTTTTTTTGGGGGGGGAGTGATGAAAACGCTTTTAAAATTGATTGTGGGGCCCTGGCCAGTTTGGCTCCATGGATAGAGCGTCAGCCAGTGGACTGAAGGGTGCTGGGTTCAGTTCCAGTCAAGGGCACATGCCTGGTTTCGATTCCCAGTAGTGGGCATGCAGGAGGCAAAGGATCCATGATTCTCTCTTATCAATGATGTTTCTATCTCTCTCCGTCTCCCTTCCTCTCTGTAATCAATAAAATATATATATTAAAAAAATTGATTGTGAGGATCTTTACACAACTCTAAATATACTAAAAACATTGAATTATATATTTTAAATAGGTCTGTTATATGGTATGTACATTTTATGTCAATAAAGCTGTTATAAAATACTTAATCTTTAAAGTATCTTTTTTATTGATTTTTTTTTTTTTTTTACAGAGAGGAAGGGAGAGGAATAGGGGTTAGAAAGATCGATGATAGAGAAACATCAATCAACTACCTCCTGCACACCCAACCAAGGTACATGCCCTTGATTGGAATCAAACCTGGGACCCTTCAGTCCACAGGCTGATGCTCTATCCACTGAGCCAAACTGTTCAGGGCTAAAATACTTAATCTTGATTACTGTTTTTTTAAAAAATATATTTTTTTATTGATTTTTTTAGAGAGGAAGGGAGAGGGATAGAGAGAAACATCCATGAGATAGAGTCATTGTTCAGCCGCCTCCTGCAAGGCCCCTACTGGGGATGTGCCCACAACCAAGGTACATGCCCTTGACCGGAATCAAACCCCGGGACCTTTCAATCTGCAGGCCGACTGAGCCAAACCTCTATCTACTGAGCCAAACCGGTTTTGGCTTGATTACTGTTTTGGTGCACACTTAAGTTTTGCGGCCCAGCCTTACTCTCCTCACCCTAGTCCCCACCCTGCTGTCCTTCCCACACCAAGCTCAAGAGGGACAGCTAGGCCCTGGCCTGTGTGACTCAATGGTGGAGCGCTGATCCTCCAACCCAAGGGTCTCTGGTTTGATTCAGGTCAAGAGCACTGCCTGGCTTGCACCACTCGTGGGGGAGGCAACTAGTTGTTGTGGCTCTCTCACATCAATGTTTCTCCCTCTCCCCTCTCTCCCCCTCCCTCTCCCTCCCATTCTCTCTAAAAGCAATGGAAAAAAAGATCCTCCAGTGAGGATTCACAAAAAAAAGAAAGAGGGACAGCTAAAATGGGGAGAAGGCCTCAGGGTAGGCGAGGAGGGGTGGGAAAGCCAGAGAGCGGTGGCCAGTTGAGCCCCCTCCCCAGTCACTGCCGGAATTGGCGGGCTCCCCTGATGGAAAGAATGGTGGCTCTCTCTGGGGTGTCTACACAGCCTGATTCCAAGGGCCCCCGCCTGCCTGGCTTCCCAGACTGCCTGACTCAGTTTGCCCACTGTATGCGTGTGACCCGCTGCGGCCCCCCGTGACTCAGGCTGCCGGGAAGCCCCCTCCCTGGGGACGCTGGGCTGCTGCTCAGGGTGACTTTTCTCAGACGTGGCGGAAGCGGGCCCGCGCCTCCCAGCCCCAAGCGAGGCTGCTGGGGGGGGGGGGCAGCCCAGCAGGACCTCGGACCCACAGCCCACCCCGCGGAGGACCTAAGGGCTGGGATGGGCAGTTCAGAACTCTTCTCAAAGGACCTTTGTGGGAATGGCTGGGGGGGCTGCCGGGGGACCCCGCCCTGCGTGACTCAGGCCTCATTGCTGGGCAGTGACTCACCGCCAGGCCTCCCTGCCCCCGCCCGCCGCTCGCCCGCAGCAGGTGCTGCCAGCCCGGCTTCAGGACGGGGCCTCCGGAGCCACGTGCACGCCACCCTTCCATGGGCCTGTGTGTGACCCGCACCCAGTTCCAGGGGCGACCGCTCTGCCCTGACCTCCTTGCTCTGTAGGGTTCAGACCCGGGATAGAACTCTCCACACGCCCTCCCCCTCCTGGGAGCGGGCCAGAGCCCGGGTTCGAAGCTGCGAGAGGCACCGCAGGTCGCACTGTGGATGCACAGAATCTTCGGACCACCTGAGAGGCAGGTTAGCTGCTGCCTCCTTTCAGCACCCGGGGAAACGGATGGTGAGGCCGTGGAGTCTGCCCAAAGGCACCGGGACCAGACTCAGTGGGGCAGCAGAGGTGGCTGCCCGGCGTACCTGGGTCACAGAGCCAACTGCCCGGTGCAGCAGGGAAGGGCTGCAGCGGCTTGCAAGGCGCGCCCGTCTCACTGAGGAGCAGCGCCCTGAGGCCAAGTGTCAGGACGGGAGGGAGAGGCTGGGCCGGGACTCAAACGGAGCCCCGGAGCCCAGGAGCCCGGGCTTCGCGCCGCCGCTTCCCCACGGGCCCCGGACGCCCTCCTGGGAGCTGGTGCGCCCCCGCCGCCGGGCCCCTCGGCCGCCGGGCCGGCTGCGCTCGGGACGCCCGCCAGGCTGCCGGGCGCGGCGCCCACCCGCATCACGCAGCTGTGAGTCACCGCGCCGGCCCCGCCCCCACGCCAACAAACAGCGCGTCGCCTGGCAACCGCCGCCGGGCAGGGCCGCCGGGCGGCCAGGCGGCGCGAAAGGACCCAGGTTCGAGCCTCCGGCCGGGTGGGAGCAGCCAGAGGCTCCGGGACCCGGCGGCCTTCGCCAGAGCAGGGACTCAGATCAGGCCGGTCGTCTTGGTGAGACGAGGGTGAAGGAGACAGCTGTGGTTCAATGGGGAGGACACAGGGTGTCGCTCGCCAAGCCAGATCCACTCCTGGTTCTCGGAGGCCAGTGCAGGGTGAGGGGAGAGCAGCACAGGGTCCTCGCTGTGGGGTGAGAGGAACCCCGAGGAGCTAGGCCAACTTTCCTAGGTGGCTGTGGGGGAGCGGCCTGCTGCGGTGAGGAGATCACAGGGCTGTGATGGGGATTTGGGCTCTTCACCTTCAAAGGAGCCAACAACGAGCGCCTTCTGTCCCAACCTGTTCTACACGTGTACACCTATGTATGTTAATGTTCACACTGGCCCTCTGACCTTTCACGGGTATTATTCATCGTTTACAGATGGAGGAACTGAGTAACAGGCAAACTCCTCTGCCAAAGTAGGCAGAGCACCAAAACCAGGCAGGGTGACATGGGCTCCCATAGTCCTCTCGGCCATGTGCATGTCCATCTTGGTGATGGTCATAGTCATGGGAGTGCCCAGTGTGAGTCTGAACGGCAAGTCCATGAGGGAGCTTGGCTGGGACCCAGTGGGCACCTTTGGCTGTTGACAAAGGAGCTGAAGCCTATGTCCTCCCAAGGCCCTTTGTCAGACTATAAGACATCCCTTCATTCTAGGACCCCCAAGTACCCCATAATAGTCACCTCAGAGCTGCCCACAGGCCCCTTTAAGGGGGCCACTGGCGGGGCAGCCCAGGGCCTCAGACCCTGTGGGGTGGGGAAAAGAGTAGGGACCAGCACCAGGGCTTGGTGGGCCAGAAGACGTGTCCTCCTTCACCTGGCCTCCATTAGGGAACTTACCAGCTTTGTGTCATTTAAGAAATGTTCACTGTAACCCTAGCCAGTTGCTCAGTGGTTAGAGCACCGGCCCTCGGACTGAAGGGTCTCAGGTTTGATTGTGGACAAGGGCGCGGACCTTTATGCGTGCGGGAGAAGCAACTAATGTGTCTCACAGGGGTGTTTCTCTTTGTTTCTACCCCTCCCTTTCACTCTCTCTAAAAGTCAATGGAAAAAAACACCCTCGGGTGAGGATTAACCAAAAAAAGAAAAAAGAAATGTTCATTTTATTCAAATGACTGAGTAATTCACTCAAATGGCTGAATAGGGAGACAAAAAGAGGACAGAGTTCCTGGAGAATCTAAAACCAGAGGGTCATGGTGTCGGGTAAGGATTCCTGGATGAGGTGGTGCCCCAGGATCTAAAGGATGCTCAGGGGCATGTGAAAGAAGGTTGGAGAGAAAGTAGAGACCTGACAAGAAGGGCCTTATGGCCCACGAGGTGGCTCTCCACAGTGCCTGGTGGAAGGAGGATGTGCATGAATGTAATTGGCTTGGTCTGGAGAATGGGTGGAAGGGGTAAAGCCTGAGGTACGGGACCAGGGAGCGGTCTGTCGGAGCATTTCCAGGCCAGAGGTGATGGTGGCTTAGGAATATGGGTCCCAGATTTAGCAAATAAAAATACAGGAGACCCAGTGAGATTTGATTTTCAGATATAGAACAAGTGAAAAAAATATTTAGTGTTAAGTATGTCCCAAATACTTCATGGTTACTTATGCTAAAAACAATTAGTTATCTGAAAATCAGATTTAACTGGGTGCCTATATTTTATTTTATTTTTTAAAAGATGTATTTTATTGATTTTTTTGGGGGGAGGAAGAGAGAGAGATAGAGTTAGAAACATCCATCAACTGCTTCCTGCACACCTCCTACTGGGGATGTGCCCCAAACCAGTACATGCCCTTGACCGAAATGGAACCTGGGACCTTTCAGTCCACAGGCTGAGGCTCTATCCACTGAGCCCGATTAGGGCTGGGTGCCCGTATTTTACCTGACAAGAGTACTGGAACCCCACAGGAGCCCCCCAGAGATGGGGGGAAATAATAGTTCAAAAGGATTGAGCAAATGCACTTGGAAGTGGATACTGCCATCCCCATTTTATAGATAGGTGACCCGAGGCCCGAAGAGGTTTTTCTTTTTTGGGGGGTGGGGGTGGGGGTCGGGGTCGGAGGAGAAGGTTGTCTGTACAGTTAGTGAGTGACCCTGGCTGGCCCCCAGGTTAGCGCAGGCACCCGCTCCTCCACGGTGTGGGGACTGGGGCTGGGGCGCTCGGGTTCCCTAGGTTTCTGGTGGCCCACGGTAAGGGCCTGCCTTCCTAGTGCAGTGGACTCCCCAGGCCCTCGCGCCGCCTGGGATCTGTGCCACCCTGTGCGCCCCTCCTCCAGGGGCAGTGGGGGGAATAGAGGCACCCTCGAGGGGGGGGGGGGCTCCCGTCCCTGGCGGCCGCGCCCTCGCCCTCGCCCTCCTTCAGGCCGGAGTCTCCGCCGAAGGCGCCCGCCGCCGGAGAGGGGGAGGCGGAGGGTTATTTTTACCTCCCTCCTGGCGGCCCGGGCGACAGGAAGTGAGCGCGCGGCCTGCCAGATGTGGGGAGCCAGGCAGCTGGGAGCAGCCACAGCTGGACTGGCGGCCGGCGGCGGGCGGGGGAGGCGGGGTGCGCGCAGGGCGGATCCCGGGCCTCGGGTCCCCGCTTTGTTCCCTGCCGCCCCGGCCTCCCCTCCGAGGTCCCCTCCCCCCA